>JAVLUX010000023.1:11562500-11675000 GCA_032164185.1 Moxostoma hubbsi
AATGTAAAGTTTTAGAAAACTGCTATATGCAAAACAGCAGTCAAGTAATGAACTTAGCTAGCATCTTTCAAAAAGTTTAAA
This sequence comes from Moxostoma hubbsi, assembly GCA_032164185.1. NCBI lineage: Eukaryota > Metazoa > Chordata > Actinopteri > Cypriniformes > Catostomidae > Moxostoma > Moxostoma hubbsi. Next base: position 11,562,582 of record JAVLUX010000023.1, read on the forward strand.
TAGGCAACAGTCATTTTAATTAAAACAACAGGCAAAACGCAGAATGGCAGAGGGCCTCTAAACCATTTATGTAAACGTATGTCCACTTTAAGTGAAAATTATTGTGCAAAACAACAGTGCAAGACAGCAGTAACAGAACTAAATCCAACCTCAAACTGTAAATGACAGATGTAGCCTCAAGTGAAGAACAAGTGTTGCAGGGCTACACAAATTTTAATGTAATTGTATACATAGCAAATTGGACCGCTTTCTATTTAAGTGCAAGTGGCAAGTTTCTCTTCAAAAACAAAAGTTGCTCAGCTTTCTGACAGGAGAGACGGTTCCTCTTCTCATCAAGAACATGAGATGCTGCACTGAACAGGTTCTCACTCTCTGTGCTGGTGCTTGGGGCAGATAAATACCTGCGTGCAATCCGCGCAAGCAATGGAAAGCGATCTTTGTTCATGCGCCAGTAGTCAAGGTGATTTTCGCTTCTGGCAATGGATACTTTAGCTAAATACGTCTCAAGTTGTGGTGTAGCAGCGCTTGTTGTGGCACTGCTGTGGATCGGGGCGCTTTCCTGTATAATCTCTTCAAACATGTCAGAAAGCGAGGGAGTGTGCGCCTCATCACTGGTACGCGACCATCTGGCACACTTTGCTCTGTATTGCGTGTCGAGTCTCCTTCAGATGCTTCCATCTCCTCCAGCACTGCATGTATCATTTCTATTGCACGCTGCTTTTTCTCCACGTCAAAGTAATGACATGATCGGCCTTTGTTGTGCAGCGCCGTGATAAGGGCTAGATCGATCCAGAGTGAAATCTGAGCACTGAGGGGCGGGGCGAGGAGGTATATATTTTCAAAAACCAGAAGGGCCATTTTCGGCGGCCGAAATTTCAGTGCATCCCTGTTCATATGCTTGGAAAAAGACTGCTTGTGTAGCTTTTTGTGTGAAAATGACAACTGCATAACCACTAATGTAAACAAACATGGCTGCACGCATCGGATGATCGCATTTGTTGTGCTATCTGTGCGTATATGCGCTGTAAACTGTTTATCATGGTTCTTTGGTGACCATTTGGATTATGTATATAAAATAAACTTAAAAATAAAAATATCATAACTGGCTGTGGCAGAATCACAGATGGCTCCTTTGTAGGAGACAGTAATTGCATGCGTCTGAAAGGGTTCAAGAATACAACAAATTTAAATCGTCATAATTTACTCATCCTAATTTCAAACCTCATCGTGGTCAAACGTCAAGAACAAGAGAACATGCAAGAACCAATGAGGTCTGTTGTTGTTGTTGTTATTGACTTATCGCTGTACACGGGAGGTGATCAATCATTTGATATAATGGTGATTTACAAATTACATCTCTGAGATCATATGACTTCAGAAGACTTGGCATATAATGTATGAGCTTTATTGCATATTTTACTGTGGCTATGGTGTTTTGTGGGCACTTTTTGGAGCTTCACAAGACAAGTCACTATTTACTTTATATGATTTATTAATTTTTTCTGTCGTGTTCCTCAGAAGAAAGTTTTATGTTAATGGAGCAACATTAGGGTGAGTAAATAATGACAGAATTTACATTTTTGGGTGAACTCTTCATTCAAGATCTACAGCAGCATCAGATATAGACAAGGGTAAGATTAAGGTCAGCTTTATTGTGAATGAGTTTGTTAGTGTGATCCAGTACCTCTCGTCATCCATCTCAAGGCTGCTCTCACTCTCTGACAGCTGTCTACACAGCGCCTCCCTTCTCTCCATCTCTCTCTGGAGTTTCCTCTGAAGACGAATGTTCTCTTCCCTCATCTGCCTTTCCTCTTCTATATACTGAGCCCGTTTCTCTGTGTCTGATCGGGAGCGAATGATGATGCAACAGAACAGGAAGACAAATAAATATTACATTTTCATACACACAATTCCTATTCACAATAAAATGTTTGTTTTTTTTCTGCTTTGCTGCTGACTTGAAGTACTGTTGTGTTAATCACTGCTTAAAGCTTTAATGGGTGTGATGCTGTGCTGGAAGAAGAAAGCAGTTGTTAGCTTACAGTAATGTCAATGGAGATATCTCCCTCTAGTGGCCATAATACACACAAAATTATTCAAGTTTTAAAGAATTAAACAATGCTCTTTAGAACTCTCAATGCACTGTAGCACAAACAATGGTAGCATCCAAGTGCATACTTCTACGAAGCACTAAAAGAATGTAATTCACATGGTGAAGGGAGCACATGCTTTTAAGTACTAAGAGTATGTCAGTATTAGGGCAATTCTACTATGCCACACAATTGCAACTTGATAGCACAGGCCTCCTTATGTACAGTTTACATTTGCAGGCAAGCGTTAGCTAAATCATCAAGCCAAATTCATTATTAACTTTTTAGCTTCCATCTTGCATTTCTTGCCATTTTTTATAAAACTGAAAGAGTTCCAAAAGAACGATCATGCCTCTTCCATAGACGTGGCCAATATTAACAAATGAACATTTGGAAAAAAAAATTTAATAATAATAAAATGAGCAATTATATAACATCTGGGCACCTTTGGCATACTACTTTCAATGATGTGGGACTAAAACTAATCTTACAATTAAATATACTATAATACAGTATACAAATTGGTATGTAGCCTATATCTTAAGCTTAACAGTAGCTCAGTGTATCTTGACTTGTGTGTGTGTGCGCCCCTCTGGCTGCAGTACAATTCCAGGGAGGTGGCGTTTGTGTAAGAGTGCATGCATGATGAGAGAAAGACTCACGCTGTAGTTCTGTTGTTCGGAGGCTGCGTTTCAGCCTCTCCACTTCACTCTTCAGGAAGCGGATGTGCCGCATCATGTTCTCAGGAGAGTCGATCTCCATGGAAACTTCTCGAGGAGAGGACGGAGCCGACACTGGCTGGTCAAGCTTCTCTTGCAGAATCCTGCCAATCAGAATGAAGAGATCATGTGATGATGGGTTTCAGACTACATGTATGGGGCTAATGCATGGAACTGGCACAAGTTGTACATCAACTGTATAAAGTAAAAAGATCACATTACAGGGCACAGCATTACCTTTTCTCAGCCTCGAGTTTGTCCATGCGTTTCCAGAGACGGTTTACTAGTGCCTCCTGTTCTTGTTCCAGAGTGTTTTCCAGATCAATTTTCTCACGCCGAAGCTACAACAATAACATAGCTGTGTCAAAACTGTACATTATCATGAGTAGGGATATCTTGATTCCATTTTTTGGGGAACGAGTACTATTACTACATTTTTGTTACTCACCAATAGAGAGAGATCAGAAAATGGTTTGAGTTCCAGGGCTGAGAAAGAATGTTATAAGTAACATTGCTAATGTGTGTTTGTACTGAGGCGTGCATCTCATGGAACATGTGCATCTAAAAGGTTCTCACTCTTGGTTTCTGTCTTCCGATTTATTTATTTTTGCAAGATCAGTATCGTCTCTTAGAATGCTGCAAATGATCTCCGACATCTCAGCTCATGAGGCGTTTTGAGTTCAGTTCACTTTATTTCCACAGAGCAGTTCATTGTAAACAAACTGTGATTAAAACATAAAATACAAAAACACGTTCACATCAAACCATAATTTATATTTCAGTGATTATCAAAATCATAATTATTTTTACATTTATAATTGTTTTTATGACTTCATTGTTTAAGTAATTTTCCAGCATGATGTTAAGACAGATTCTTGCCAGATGGTAAATGGAAAGGTATATATATATATTTCATTAATCGCTTCATTATTTTAATTGATTTATTTTGTGTTTCATTTGGAGTGCAATTTTAATGTTGAAATGTATTTGATTTAAGTTTTTTAAATAATTAAATTTTCAATGCAAAATCACTAAAGCAAGATTACATATATATTGCAATATCCAATTACATCTGCAACCCCTGGGCTAAGGGATCGGTGAATATTCTTGCTTTAATGATTTTGCATTGAAAATTATTCCTCAATATTCTACAAACAATACCCCAGAATGCCAATGTGAAAGAAGTTTGTTTGAAATCTTTGCAAATTTATAAAAAATTATTTAAAAAAAAATCATGTGTACATAAGTATTCACAGCCTTTGCCATGACACTCAAAATTGAGCTCAGGTGCATCCCGTTTCCACTGATCATCCTTGAGATGTTTCTACAACTTGATTGAGTCCACCTGTGGTAAATTCAGTTGATTGGACATGATTTGGAAAGGCACACACCTGTCTATATAAGGTCCCACAGTTAACGGTGCATGTGAGAGCACAAACCAAGCCATGAAGTCCAAGAAATTGTCTGTAGACCTCCAAGACAGGATTTTATCAAGGCACAGATCTGGGGAAGGGTACAGAAAAATGTCTGCAGCATTGAAGGTCCCAATGAGCACAGTGGCCCCCATCATCCGTAAATGGAAGTTTGGAACCGCCAGGACTCTTCCTAGAGCTGGTCACCCGGCCAAATTGAGCAATCGGGGGAGAAGGGCCTTAGTCAGGGAGGTAACCAAGAACCCGATGGTCACTCTGACAGAGCTCCAGTGTTTCTCTATGGAGAGGGGAGAACCATCCAGAAGAACAACCATCTCTGCAGCACTCCACCAATCAGGCCTGTATGGTAGAGTGGCCAGACGGAAGCCACTCCTCAGTAAAAGGCACATGACAGCCCACCTGGAGTTTGCCAAAAGGCACCTGAAGGACTCTCGGACCATGAGAAACAAAATTCTCTGGTCTGATAAAACAAAGATTGATCTTTTTAGTCTGAATGGCAAGCATCATGTCAGGAGGAAACCAGGCACTGCTCATCACCTGGCCAATACCATCCCTACAGTGAAGCATGTTGGTGGCAGCATCATGCTTTGGGGATGTTTTTCAGCGGCAGGAACTGGGAGACTAGTTATGATCGAGGGAAAGATGAATGCAGCAATGTACAGAGACATCCTTGATGAAAACCTGCTCCAGATAGCTCTGGACCTCAGACTGGGGCGAAGGTTCATCTTCCAACAGGGCAACGACCCCAAGCACACAGCCAAGATAACAAAGGAGTGGCTACGGGACAACTCTGTGAATGTCCTTGAGTGGCCCAGCCAGAGCCCAGACTTGAACCCGATTGAACATCTCTGGAGAGATCTGAAAATGGCTGTACACCGACACTCCTCATCCAACCTGATCCTGCAAAGAAGAATGGGAGAAACTGCCCAAAAATAGGTGTGCCAAGCTTGTAGCATCATACACAAAAAGACTCGAGTCTGTAATTGGTGCCAAAGGTGCTTCAACAAAGTACTGAGCAAAGGTTGTGAATACTTATGTAAATGTGATTTTTTTTATTTTTAATACATTTGCAAAGATTTCAAACAAACTTCTTTCACGTTGTCATTATGGGGTATTGTTTGTAGAATTTTGAGGAAAATAATGAATTTAATCCATTTTGGAATAAGGCTGTAACATAACAAAATTTGGGAAAAATGAAGCACTGTGAATACTTTCCGGATGCACTGTACATGAAAATAATCCTGTGGTGGCATATTTCCACACTGGACTGATTATTTAATTAAATTTAAGTACAGTACATATTCTTTGTGTAACGTGAATTTGCATTCTGTTTACAGTCATCTGCAACAAAAAGAGCGTACAATGCTCATGCCGGTGTTTTCCCTGTATGGGCCAACAAGTAGCTTTAAGGTATGAACTACCGTTGTCAGCACAAGTGCTCATATTTGAATTACATGCAAAATCTATATATTTTACTTATTAAATTTCAGCTTTAACAGTTAAATAATTTAACTAGGACATAACATGATTTACATTTGTGTGCTAAATGTTAACAATGAAAATTGTACGTCAGATGGTATGCATTTTTAGTATTGGAGCATTTTTACAAGTACGAGTACCAGTTCATGAGTGCATTATCGGAACTTCCCTAGTCATGAGGGAAAGTTTGGAGAAGGGACAAAATGGTAATTTGGAACTTAATGAAGAACAGGTTATGTATTTGTTCAAGTATAACCTGTTCTAATCTGTGTTGTTTGGAAAACATGTGTAGCAGATGCCCATGTTACCAGAATGAATTTGCTAAAAAAAAAAAAAAAAAAAGAAGTTTCTTGGAGGTCATTGTTTTAAACCAGTTACAAGCACCTGTTCTACAGTTATTTATTTGTAAATATATCCATACAAGAGTTGAGGAGTTATTTTCAGCTAGCCCTGTTCCACAGCAAGTTATTTGAAGATGGTGCCTCGTACCTATTCTAGTGAAAGTCTCTTGAAGATGTCTAGAGGGTTCGGTGGTACAGTGAGCTTAATTTGAGATAGTGCCCACATTGTCTAGAACAAGTTGTTTGGATGTAGTTAAGTTATACAGTAGTTTGCATGAAGGAAATACCTGTTCTAGAGTAAGCTGCTTAGAGATGGTGTCATTCTCCAGTTTTTTTATCTTCTTCATCAGTTTATTGACCTGGAACTCCTGCTCCTGCTCCAAGTGCTGTTCCAACTCAGCCTTTTCATGCTGAAGCTGAGAGAGAAAGATTAGGAGAGTTAAAGCCAATGAGAATCAAACAGAAGTGACACACTCCCAATTTTTTATTTAAAGCAGACGCTTTAAATATAAAATGTCTGGTGTGGTTCAGACATTGCGTCTTGGTGGTGTTCCCAAACAACATGTCAACTCTTCACAGTCTTTTAAATAACCCTTTGGGTGTGTATTTAATTATATGGAACATTTCTGCCAATGTGAATCAGGTAAAAGACTGAATGCCTTGAACACCAACTCCAGGGCTGATCAGCACTTGTTTCCAACTTTACAGTGTAGCAGCCGAAAGGACAAACTGATGTGTCTGTTGAATGTTGGTTTGGCTGATTAAACAAAAAAAAAGAAAATTGCTAGATTCTCACTGGAGAAAAGCATACTAAAGCCAGATGTATCCAGAATAAGCCATACAGGGTCTAGTTTGAGAGACTTGAGTCTTAGCACAGGAAGCTGCTTGATCAAAGCAAATTCATGACAGAAACATGTTTCATTTGCGGTAAAGGTGTGAAAGTTGTTTTTTTTTTATATATATTTGGCAAAAACTCTTGAAATTTTGAAGTTTTCTTGAAATAAACAGACAAGAATATACAAATGTAGGCTTGTTTCCTGCATATATCCACAGTTGGTGTGAGATATCATTACTAAACATATTAACTCATGAATTCTCCTGTATCATTATCAGTATCATTAATCTGATACAAATTATTGTCCAGATGTCTTGACCGCTAGCAAAATGGCGCATAGATGACTCTGTTGATTGATTGCGCTGGCTAGGATGTGACAATCAAAGTAATTTATTATTACTGGATGAGGATGTAAAAAACGTTTGTAGAGACTGCTGAAGCTTATTTCCATTCATATGTATGAATACTTCCGATTAAAAATTTGTATTAAAAACATAACTATTGTAGTCTCCAATGAGATATAAAACTTTCTGGTAGTTAAATTCGGATAAATGGAGGATTCGTTTTTCTGAGTGGATAAGCGCCCCATGGAATGAAGTGTAACTTCATTCAATTTTCATTGTATTTTTAAAATCCTTTTTTGTCAAATGAAGATGAAAGAAAATGTAGTTTAATCTTTTAAAAGCATTTTTTTCAGTAAAAACATCCATCTAAGCTAAGAGGCAAACTCAATGTGACTAATGCTTACATTCCCTAAACAACTCTCATAAGATTTATCACATAAGGCTCAGAGCACAGAAAAACCCTTCGTGACAATAGCCTTAAGGTTGATTTATACTCCTACGTAGAACCTACACATAGCTACGGCATAGCCCAACATACACCTCTTCAAAAACGTAACCACGCATTGCGATGATGCAGCCCACAACAGTGACTGGTCCGTTTTGAACCCAGAGAACATGCCAAAGGATGCTAAAACGTTATCCGAGGTAGCATTTCACATTTTTTCCAAGATTATTTTAAGATCTATGCATCGTATCCACTAATCAGTTTTGTTTTTCGGGAGCATCTGCAGTTTATATATTCTGTTTAAGATTCATGAAGTTCCAAGCAAAAAACATTTGTTTACAACTTACAAATGTTTTTGCTCGATATACGTATATTCAGTATGTTAGGAAAACCACATTTGTTGTATTCTACTTGAGATCTTTCCAATCTGTATGATGCTTTGATTGCATGTTGACAGTTTGGTGCACAGTGAATAATCATATAAAGTTAGAAAAACGGAACAATTCTAATCTGTCAGCAAACGAAAAAGCACCTGTTAAGAGATAAGTTGTAAACCTGATGTGTTACATTGTCTATATGCAATGTAAATTCCAGCTTTTAGCTTTAAAACAACACCAAATTTGGTTTTGGTCAAGTGAGTAGTTATTCATTCATTTGATTACTTCTTTCAGCATGGAGCATCAAAGTATGCAAGAATATATATTTATTATTATTATTATTATTATTATTATTATTATTAAAGGGATACAAAAGAAAGCATACAGTACATGCCTGACTTATTGTCTCACTGCATGGCAGGCAATATGACAGGCTAAATAATATGTAGCGAAATACTACATAATTCATTGAACTCGTTTTTATGCTACAATAATTTTATAAATATTTTGAATCCACAAGTTGCAATTGCCTTAGTTTATTTATGGAATGTAGCCAATAGTTATTTAAAAAAATTAAGGCATTTTCTCTCAGTATACTAGCACTTGGCTGTGTACTCAGAGAAAGATGCAGACACACCAATGCAGAACTATAAATGCAAACCACTGCATTGGCTACTACACAGAGCCTACACCGTAGGTTTGACGCAGAAGTATAAATCGGCCTGGGCAATTATGTGAAAGTTACCTTTATGGGTAATTCAAAAAGGCAAGTGATCGTGTTTCCAAGCTTTAACCTCTTGCCCCAATGAACGAAGATAAGCTTTCCTCATGCCCCTCTCACTGAGACCCCAAACACAACTGATGCTGGGACCTTGTCTACTATAGTTTCTCACCTGCATGAGTTTCCTGGACAAGTCATTGGTGAGGAACTCCTCTTCTTTCTCATAGTTGACAGCAAGTGTCTCCTTCTCCTTTTGCAGAGCCTGAATTTTCTTAAATAACGTGTTGGAGATGAATTCCTCTTCCTGTTCAGCCCGCGCTTGCTACAGGAACAAACACAAAATGGTTAACTTAATGTACCCATAAGCTTCCGCAATTGAAATAAGGCAAATTTGACATTAGATTAATCACTGATTACTTTGGGTCACATGACCATGCCTCATATTTTCATAACCAAGCAATTACACAAACCTAACTTTTTTTTTTTTTTACTATTTTTCCGTCATATTTCAATCATTTTAAGAAAAACCAAAAGTACTGATCATCATCATGACATCTTATGATAATTATTAGAAGATGAAATCTCTTATGGCATATCAGTGATCCAAAATCCTTGTGCAACAACATCCAGCATAGAATGCATGTGACACATAGAAAACAACTAGCACACACTCCCGCCAGCAAATTTCAGGCTTAAGTATTTAAGATCACTTCAGTCAATGCACTGAATGTAAGAATCAGTGTCTGCTTCACTGATTTATTTGTTGACTCTTTGTCTAAATGCAGATGGTCTGACTGAAGCGCTGATTCACATACCGGATGTTGACGCATTAGTCAAATATACAGTGCAAACATGCCACCTTTGCACAGGCCTTAAACATAAAACACTACAAGACTAAATAAAATATATATATATATATATATATATATATATATATATATATATATAAATTAAAGACTATAAAACATTAAAACCACGAAGGCAATCCACTGGGGGAAATCACTAAACGCCTTGTGTGGTCGGTGCATATGCGGAGTTCAATCAGAGTCCTGCTTGTCTTTGAAAAAACAACATAAGAAAAAATATACATTAAAACGATTCAACTGAGAGCTTTAACGGTTTCAATCTATAGCATTTGATTTAGTTGGCCTGTGAGAAACATTAGCATTAATGCTATTGAATTTCTTCCAGGCTTTTGTTGGCGGTTATCATCTTTCACAGTTAGCTCGCAGGCTAGCAGGAGCGGCAAAAGCTAAACGCCATCAAAGCGCTTCTTTTTGGACGAAAACAAGCTCGTTTTAGACTCTAATGTGGTCCATAATGCGTTTCAGGTGTTTATGGGGGCCCTCGGGGTGCTGTCAGGTGCGATACAGGGATTCACGCAAGGGACACGCGGGGCTGACTCACGATGGTGACGCTGGCTTTGCGCAGGTCGCGGTTCTCCTCCTGCAGCGCTTTGCACTTCAGCTTGAACGTCTCGAGCTCGATCTTCAACACTTTGTTCTCCTGCTGCAGTGAAGCGAGACGGTTCGTCAGCTCCTCCAGCCGGGACTGGGAGATCAGGACGCCCTGCGCTTTGGTGACGGTGTTCGTGGTGGTCATAGTGGTGTTAGATGCGGCGGCGGAGGACTGCGGGGTAGCGGAGCTGCTGCTACTGCCCGCGCCATCCGTGTCGCTCTCGCTGTCCGCCATGGTGTCGAGGGCTCGTTGCCTAGTAGAACTCGCGACGATGCTCGAGTGGAAGTGGCTTTCAGAGCCTGGAAAAACGAGGGTTTAAAGCGAGCAAACGTGGGTAGACCAGAGGGTCAAAGAAATGACTGGGTGTGCTGAAAGTACAGGCGAATGGGGATGGTGGCGCCGCCCTGTGGCAGAGTGGACAGTGTTTAGGGTTTATTTGCAGAAGCGCCATCACTTGGGACTATTAATTAAAGGGATAGTGCACCCAAAAATTATCTCATCATTTACTCACCATCATGCCATCTCAGATGCGGATGACTTGCTTTTTTCTGTAGACCACAAACAATTATTCTTAGAAGTATATTTCAGCACTGTTGGTCCATTAAATGCAAGTGAATGATTACTAGAACTCTGAAGGTCCAAAAAAGGCAGGATAAAAGTAATCCATACGGCTTAAATGGGTAAATCCATATCTTCAGAAGCAATATGATATGTGTGGGTGAGAAACAGATAAATATTTAAGTCCTTTCTTTTCTCTCCTAAAAATCTCCACCTTTGACTAACATCAACCAGTAGGTAGCGATATGCATAACGAATGTGAATCGCCAAAAATAAATAATGTGGAAGAAAGTGAAAGTGGAGAATTACAGTAAAAACCACTCGATTTGATATTTTGCTAACTAAAAATACATTTATAAAAATACACTTTTAAGTGAAAAAAATATTTATACATATTGGATTGCACTGTACCATGCATCTGGAAACATTTTATTCAAATAAATGTTAATATATTTTACTATGCAGTAGAAAAAGGATAATACACCAGTTCAATTTGATAGGTTTGCAAAATCAATGCATTTATTTCATTTTTAAATCAGATATTTGTCAGACATTTGAAACATTATGGTGGCATCATAGCTGCTAGTTTCTAAAAGAGAAGACCTCCAATAACCAAAGTGCTATTATAGTTACATTTAAATGGCTTCACTTGTAAGAATTGTACATAAAAAATGTTGCTCAGGTGAAAACAATTATATCAAACAAAATCAACTGATTGGACCATGCCAGGCCCCTCCCACAGTTTGATTGACTTGTAACAGGGAAGCAGAACCACACCCCACCATGACCTAGTTTTCTTATAAAGTCTCTCAGATATCATGGCCATAGCAAAGTTTAGCACACTAAAGTATATTTCACACCATACATACCACAAGCTAAAAAGACTAACACTATTGAAAGAAAACAAAACAAACAATCTCTAAAGAAATATTCTATATTATCAAAACCGATGCAGAACACTGCAACACATTGACTCTCTGGTCTAAAATATATCACACAGTTTTATAATTGGAACAATTTTCTTGTAATACTAAAAATTGTAATGTTCATCCATTGGGTGTCATTTGTAATATATAAGCCAATAATTTTACAATAAAGGTCTAAAGACGACCCATACAAGTATGTGTGACTCAAGATGAAAATATTAAATATTCAACTAGCCTGAAACAAAATGCCAAAATTGTATTTTAAAACAATCAAAAGAAAACAAGGGTAAATGTATGAAGACATTTCAATAATGATTACAAATAGCCTTAAGACAGAGAGAGATCTCTACGCTGTACAGCCAATACACATGATATAGTGAAAGTTGAACAAAGAGGCTGATTATTCTGAACAGCTCTTACTTGCAGCGCTCAGGCTAGCAGACGCTGTTCCACACGAAGGATAAAAGACACTACATTGAACCCCTCAAGAAGCAATCTGTTAAGAGCTTTTCACACTTAATCATTTCTACATTATGGATGCTTTTAGGGTAACATTTTGGAGTATAAAAAGGTGAAAAAAGTTAGGGTTGTGTGTGTACGCAAGAAGTATTTTCTTATTAGACTTTTAAATACAGTGTTTTGCAAACATAGAAAAAAGGATCCTAAAATAAGGTGAACTACATGCATCAAAATATTAGTCCTCTGAATGACATTTTCACAGAACTTAATTAATTCCCATTTTGGGAATCGCTGTAATTCGCAGAGGATTTCAAGGCAGGAAATGTCACCTGAAAACGGAACTAACTTCGCTCATATACAAACATACCTGCTATAATAATTAACTATACAAGAGCATGTGAAGCTGCACTCAAACTGTCTTTAAAATGATGAAAGCACTTGTAAAGTGTATTTTTGCAGTGCTCTTTCCAAACCTAACAGCTAAATTGTATTTTTTACATAATGTAATTTATGTACAGAAAAGTCCACCACATATTTTATTTTTGCTTTATAAACAAACAAAAAAACAAAACACAGGGATCCTTATCCTGATGTCATGGGTCCACGGTAATGTATAAGGCGAATGTTTTTTTCCCTCCTAGAGCTTTCGTGCCATCTTTGGTCACAGAGAAATTTGAGTGTATGTTACTGTTGTGTTTTTTTTTCCCCCAGCTTGGAGTTTAAGGGATATTTTAAAACTGCCCTTATATTCATCTGATATTAATGGCACAAAAGTGTCAGATTTCCTGTTGGTCCACATCAGCACAGGTTGTAACGCTCAAGAAGAATGAAGTGTAACCTCATAGGTCCCCAGAAACAGAAAGTAGAATTACATGGGAGCCAAAATAGAGAGGAAGAAGAATTCACCAGGACCCAGCTTAAACAGGAAGTAGAATAGAATTCACCAAAACCCCTTGGAACAGGAAGTGTGTCCACAGAGAGTGAGATGCATGCTCATGCGCAAGCTGGTAGGTAACATTTTTGTCTTTTTGAAGACCATGCATTTCAGAGTGGAAGCTGTAGATGGGTTTTTGGGGCCAGATGTCTCTGTTTAGCTCTTGTGGCCCTGCCCCTCAGGACACACTTCAAAAATATACCTGCAAACCTTGAGAGACACGATTAAAATGTTAAGAAAAACAAATTAATCTGTAATGTTGCTATTATATAGGGAAAAACTATGTGATATATTAGGTAAAATGAGGTGTGTAGAATAATTACCATGTAGTCTACGGTATAACAATAATAAATAGAGGGTTATTTTAAATGTGGTACCTGGCTGTAATTGTGAGGCTAAGTCTATGAACGATGCTTTCTCTCTGATGATCGCTTTTCTTCCTTTTTCCTCACCTTGGAAACTTCTCCCTGTTTTACACAAACAAGAGCGAAAGATCTGCATCAAAGAGACAGTTATCATGGACAATTTCTTTACAAATCGGTAAGAAAAGAATGTAAGTTTAGCATCAACAGGTCACCTTGAAAGCAGCCAGACACCAGAATTGTATAACAACCTTATCAGTAATAATTCACAGGAAGTTAATTTAAAACAGCTCAAGCAGTGCAGTTCAGTTCATGGTATTTATTGCGTTAGGGAAAGCATGTGAATAGGGCTGGAAGGAAGACAAAAAAGGACAAAAGGGGAGGAGGAAGACATATCGAGGTGCCCACAGATCTAAGAGAGCAGAAAATCATGAGCTTAATGCAGCTAAAAATAAGTTAAGATGAGAGACTACTGAAGAATCATATTTGTCAGTTGCCTTGAATAGAAACCATACTTTTCTGACACATTAGCATTAAACCAGTCAAACGGTTTACACACACACACACACACACACACACACACACACACACACACACACATCCATAAAATTGACGAGCTCTGGTCTTCAGTCTGAGCAAATGTGATGAGAAATCCTGTGATGCAAAAACTGAATTTGTGATATGCATCTTAAATACATATACTACAAATTTCACAATTAAAACAAGAACATTACTGTTTTAACCACTTCATGGTCAGAATAGCGACCTTTTGAATCACGCTTATGCCAGAGAATTATTGCACCTTGACCTGTAACTGGACGAAATGCTCCGTTCGACTTTTCCGAGACCCTCTACTCTTCCCTGTGGACACGGAAGCTTGATCTCTGACCCACTTTCTGTAGATCTGAATTTCTGCGGTTTGAAATTTAGAATATTGAATTTGGTGTTCTGAATTTCTTCTTCATCTTGAAAACTTCAAGCTGTATTTTTTAAAACAGAATATTTACAGTGTAAGAATTCAGAACCAAAAATGTGCTGTTTGAAAATACATATTTATAAAATTGTGCCATAAAATAAAACAATTCAATTTGGTTAAATATGAAATGTCCAGGATTGGATTTTAAAAATTCTAATTCAAACCTATTTAAAATGCAATGTAATATTAAATTTGGCAAAATCACACTTATAATTCAAATTCAAAAGTCTATAATTCAAATTTACACAATTCAAATTCAAATTTTGTCGTCGTATTTCTGGCTCCATATGTGCCTAGTACCATAATAGCGCACATAAAAATCAGGCACGTACGTAATACGAGTGCACAGAACCGTTTCTGCAGGCGTAAAACCGTCCTCGCGAGGGTGCATTTCTGCTCCGGGCGCACACAGAATAGTATCTGGAGCGCATTTCTGCTCCGTGTGCATGCGGCTGTGACGAGATATTATGAGGGGGAAAAAAAACATTGTCTTATATTCGGACCAATACGGTACAATACAATTACTAAATTAAAATCTCTATCTTTCTGGCTATGATCGTTTAAAATGTATAAAGTGCATTATTAATTTATCAGCATCGTATTCAACATGTAAAACGGAGGTCAGGCTCATTTCTGTAAAAGCTAGCAGATAGGAGCTTGCTCCTGCTTGCATTAGCTTACATGTTGTATAGATAATGTGCAACAAGAGAAAGATACGACACGTTTTATCCTGTTTTTTACATTAGCCTACATTACATCCAGGTTGCTGCCACTTGTCTCCATAAATGAACAATTAGCTTATCTAACATTATTGATTTGTAACAGTGGGTTAAATAATGAAATTGGCAACAACACTGTATCTGACAGGACAGTTAGCATTGTAAGCTAACTTACTTACCTAAGGCTTGCTTTCCGATGTGCAGTTCGTTCGGCAGTGTGTCCAGTAGGGATGGGCGGATCGATCCTAAAAGTATCGATACATCCGATACTGATGTTGTATCAAAAATACAGATCCTCACACAGAAATAGCGATTCTAAATTATTTATTTATCGGATTGGCTGTCAGGTTTCGGCATTAGGAGTGATGATTGGGGAGGCAGAGCCTAAAGTTACTAAGTTTACTCTAACTATGCAGATATAGCAGGTAATTGCTGGCCACAACCACCCCCCCCCCCCCCCCCCCAAATATTTTCTCATCAGATCTGCACAAATCACGAAGGTGACCCATTTTGGTTTCAAAATGGCGAATTTCGGCGAAAGGTGAGGAGTTTTCATGCCTGTAATATGATAACAAAACTGTCACTGTAACAGAATGTTACGTCTTCTGTGTGTGATCAAAAAAAACAAAAAAAACACTCCACACAGACTGTGCAAACCTCAGCATGTGCAGCAGGGTGGATTTGGATGTCAGGGACTAGGGGGTTGTGGCTCTTCTCCAGGATGGCAGCACTAAAAGGGCAATCAGGGTCTCCCTGTGACCCTGTGCCACTCCCCAAGCCCTGGTATTCTGGAGTAGGTATGTCCACACGGCAAATCACCTTTCGAATGACCTGTAGATGAGTATTGAGGGTCAAAGTTCACACTAATGCTTGACATGGAAAAATAGCATGTGAGGAAAGAGAAAGGTCGCGGAAGTAAAGATTACAGAGGATTGAGCTGCAAGAGAGAAATATTATTTATTACAGTGCTTGCAGCGCTGCACTACATTTATGTTGCTCAAACACACTGGTGAGGGGTTTGTTCTAAACTCCTAATGCAAAGTATTAAACGTCTGCAATTAATCCAGTGAAAACCTGTTAATGTACAGAGTCCATTTAAACTGTTGTTAATTTCAGCCTTATTTAAAAAATGATATATATATATTTCTAAATTAATTTTATACCTCTGAAGCCATTTCAGTTTAAAAATCTTCCACTGACATACCGGTACATAGTTAAAACACACAGTTTTCAAAATGTAACCAACACCAGTGATGTCATAGTGCTATTTGCAAACTGAATTGGTTTCATAATTATTGCATCTGTTTAACTACAGTGAGGAAAATAAGTATTTGAACACCCTGCTATTTTGCAAGTTCTCCCACTTAGAAATCATGGAGGGGTCTGAAATTGTCATCGTAGGTGCATGTCCACTGTGAGAGACATAATCTAAAAAAAAAAATCCAGAAATCACAATATATGATTTTTTTAACTATTTATTTGTATGATACAGCTGCAAATAAGTATTTGAACACCTGTCTATCAGCTAGAATTCTGACCCTCAAAGACCTGTTAGTCTGCCTTTAAAATGTCCACCTCCACTCCATTTATTATCCTAAATTAGATGCACCTGTTTGAGGTCGTTAGCTCCATAAAGACACCTGTCCACCCCATACAATCAGTAAGAATCCAACTACTAACATGGCCAAGACCAAAGAGCTGTCCAAAGACACTAGAGACAAAATTGTACACCGCCACAAGGCTGGAAAGGGCTACGGGGAAATTGCCAAGCAGCTTGGTGAAAAAAGGTCCACTGTTGGAGCAATCATTAGAAAATGGAAGAAGCTAAACATGACTGTCAATCTCCCTCGGACTGGGGCTCCATACAAGATCTCACCTTGTGGGGTCTCAATGATCCTAAGAAAGGTGAGAAATCAGCCCAGAACTACATGGGAGGAGCTGGTCAATGACCTGAAAAGAGCTGGGAGCACCGCTTCCAAGGTTACTGTTGGTAATACACTAAGACGTCATGGTTTGAAATCATGCATGGCACGGAAGGTTCCCCTGCTTAAACCAGCACATGTCAAGGCCCGTCTTAAGTTTGCCAATGACCATTTGGATGATCCAGAGGAGTCATGGGAGAAAGTCATGTGGTCAGATGAGACCAAAATAGAACTTTTTGGTCATAATTCCACTAACCGTGTTTGGAGGAAGAAGAATGATGAGTACCATCCCAAGAACACCATCCCTACTGTGAAGCATGGGGGTGGTAGCATCATGCTTTGGGGGTGTTTTTCTGCACATGGGACAGGGCGACTGCACTGTATTAAGGAGAGGATGACCGGGGCCATGTATTGCGAGATTTCGGGGAACAACCTCCTTCCCTCAGTTAGAGCATTGAAGATGGGTCGAGGGTGGATCTTCCAACATGACAATGACCCGAAGCACACAGCCAGGATAACCAAGGAGTGGCTCTGTAAGAAGCATATCAAGGTTCTGGCGTGGCCTAGCCAGTCTCCAGACCTAAACCCAATAGAGAATCTTTGGAGGGAGCTCAAACTCCGTGTTTCTCAGCGACAGCCCAGAAACCTGACTGATCTAGAGAAGATCTGTGTGGAGGAGTGGGCCAAAATCCCTCCTGCAGTGTGTGCAAACCTGGTGAAAAACTACAGGAAACGTTTGACCTCTGTAATTGCAAACAAAGGCTACTGTACCAAATATTAACATTGATTTTCTCAGGTGTTCAAATACTTATTTGCAGCTGTATCATACAAATAAATAGTTAAAAAATCATACATTGTGATTTCTGGATTTTTTTTTTTAGATTATGTCTCTCACAGTGGACATGCACCTACGATGACAATTTCAGACCCCTCCATGATTTCTAAGTGGGAGAACTTGCAAAATAGCGGGGTGTTCAAATACTTATTTTCCTCACTGTATCTATAACCACCTTTAAACTGCGAAGATGATGTCGCACCATGTGTTGATTCAAATCGATGTGCTTAAACAGCATGACAGTGGCTACGTTGACATGTACACCAATACTCTGATTATTGCAAATATCAGAGTATAAGGAATAATTAGATTAAGATGTTATAACAGGTAATGGATGGGCAAGGAGGCGGGAACCGTTAGAACAATCAACATAATGGTTTAATGATTAAAATGAACTTAAAACATAAACCATAAACGACCACAGACACACATGCAGCGTGGCTGCGTGGGTCTCAATCTCTCTCGAACTGGCACCTCGGCTCCTCTTTATCTCGGTCTCCCGCTGATCCGCTGATTCAGTGCGGGCGTGAACCATCACGGTCCGGCCACGCCATACTCCTCGTCACAGATGTTTATATGATTTGGGCAAACCTTTTCAATCCTGTTTACATGCTACATGCTCATTATTGCTGCGAAATGTGATGTGTTAATGCTTTTATAAAATAATATTACAAAAACAATCTTGTTGCAAATATGTATCTTTAAATACAGCTTGGCATAAGGAAAATTAGTCAATCAGTTTGTGAGTCTTTTTGAAAGATTTATTAAAAGAACCAGTTGAGTCTGATTTGATTCACTAAAAAGAATCAGTTCACAAGAGTCACTTGTTTGTGAATTGGAAAACGCACGCTGGATGTTGTTGTGTTCCCCCCACAAACTTGCTTGAAAGACGTTCTTGCCTAATTTTTTTTTTTGCAGAATACAGTCTTTTTTATCTCACCAACATTCAATTAAGACTTCAAACGGACATTCATAACTTGGGAAAATATGTTTTCTTGGCCGTGGGACTGTAGATTCTGCAGTTGGGGAGCACCACTGCTGGAAAACAGTGCAAGAATCTTTCACATGACGCCGAGAAATAATTGCAGCATCTTCTGTTTCGCAATATTTTTTAACCTATGCTTGAGTGTAACATCATCCGTCTGCAGCACTGGCACGCTTTGGTCAGGCAGGAAGAAATGGGATTAAAGCATTTACATGCCAGTATAAAGCGATTCAGATAGGAGCAGTACTCCACATATCATACTGTGATTATCATTTCTCTGATTATTAGCATAATTGCAATATCATAATCACAATATTCTGTTTACAAAAGCAACAGTTTAATCACAGTATTGCCTTAATCGCATTGTAATCGCATTATGAGGGTGTGTGTAAACGTGGCCAGTTGCAAAAGGCTCTGGTGCAGCATTTCATTTCTGAAGGATTAAGACTTACCTAAAACTTGAATACTTTCCCTGCCTTGTAAAAATTGGTACAGTATTTCCATAAGGAAATGCAAATCTAGTTTCTTTTTGTCTCAGTGTCTTTAAATCAGCTCTGAAGATGAAAAGGCTAAGAAATTGCAAGCAAGTTAAGGGAGTAAAAATGTTTCATATCAGACAGATAACAGATAAAGGAGAATTGGAAAGATACCAAAAATGAAACATAGGGAACAACAGAATTACTTTTCTGGTGATGATGTTTCCATCCTCATCAATAAACTTTTCCTCCGAAACTGACTCGCCAGGAATGTTTCGTGCCTCCTCTCCCTAAAACAAGAGACCCTTTGGTTTAATAAGCTGACACATACATATCCAGCACACCTTCAAAAGCGGCACACCACACCTACAAGCATGTTTCCACACCCAAAGCAGCCATCTGAACCTGGCAAGCAAAGCTTGAACTTTAAATATGAGCCAACACGCCTTCATGCACAGTATCACCACCTTTAGAGATCACACAAAGTGGTTAGTTTAAAAACACTCTTACAAATCAAGCATCTTTCACTCACTCTCACACACACATTAAAGGCGAAGTGTGTAATTTCTCACTCCACTGGTTGAGCTAATGTTCCTATGTTGGGCTGGTCGGGTTGATTGTAATAGCATCACAGAGGCACAGCATTTACACTTTTAGGGGTAATCAACCAACAAATGGATTACTTATAGCTGTCTCTGCATTTTAAGCTAGGAAAGGATAAATAATTTTAACATTGCAATTACACACATCAACTTTAACGCTACAAAAGCTGAAGACCAGACCACTAAAAAAATGAAAACCTAAACCAAGCACCTGTAAGTGCAACAAGTACAAAGAAACCAACACACAGCAAGAACCAAGTGATCAGACACATGACCAAAGACATGATCATGATGCATGTTTTGACTGGATGAATCGGATTCAGTCCACAGGTGGCACATATTCAAAATCCACTGAAATTGGACCTGGACCAATATCCCTTGTAGAGATCTAAACCTGACAGCCTTGCGGCTTAGCTGGCAGGTACCTTGAGAATGAGTCGTCTACGGAACACTTTGGTGGTGACAGTGCGCTCTTCATCCAGGCCGCTCTCTGTTGATGAATGCTGCTAATGGATGCATATAAAGTACACCTTAACATGTGTGTTCTTCTTTGTTTTTTCAGTTCTCTCTTTGTTCTCTCTTGTTTAATTTGTGTATTTCGTCAGAGTATTCACTCAGGAGTACATAAACCTTATGAGGGTAAATGGATGTGAATGAGAAAACCAACAAGGGATCAAAAGTCTTCATTCTATTTCACATGAAACAGTATCTCATTTCACAGTAACAGATAAAGATTGAATTAAAAATATAGATATCAGCTGATGCAAAGAGAGCAGCATAATCTAATCAACTATTAACTGCTGGTAATCTATTGCTTATATTACCTGGACTTTGTGCTCAAAAATCAGAGCTCCATCTTGTTTTCCCGCCCTTGCCTTCACTCCATTGGCTGATTCCTGAGACACTGAGCTGTAGGGTATAGTGCCGGAGTGCTCACCATTTTGTCGAGGTCTTCCCGAATCCCCTCTAGATGACGATGTCACAGAGTCACTGGAGTTCTCTTGACTGAAAGAGGTTTTAAATAAATCAATTAAAGGCTAACTGGACAAAAATTATGAGTTAAGAACAAATTAATCTTTCAAAGATTCTAGCTGAGAATGCATCAAAAACTAACAATGAGACACATTTTGGTAAATCTGTTTTAACTAGTTCATGGAAAATTGTTAATTGTCATAATTTACTAACGCTCATATAGTTACAAACCCGCATGACTGTCTTTCATTGAACACAAAAGATGCTATCATTCATGGCCACATACATTCAAATATTATGCATGAAGATCCCACAAGGTTTGACATCATTAATGCTGAACATCATAGCTTCTTGCATATCATGTGACCTTTTACAGCAAAGCAGTGTAAAAAAGATATGAGAGCAAAGGCAGTCCGAGTCAGTTTTTCCAAGTATTACTTTGTGCTCTGGTTGAGTTCAGGTTTGTAATTAAAAACATATATAATTTTAAATATTTAGATAATAAAATAATATTTTATAGAATAGGCTACATTTACTTAATATATATTATTTCAAATTTTAAAGTAAGTTGTTTCACTCTCATAAACAGATTCTCACAAACGGAAAAGTTAGGGGCTGTTCACAGTAAACGTGTTTCTGCATGCCTCTGCGCTGTTTTGTTTTTCTATGTAAACACTTTTTTTTTTTTTTACCTGCGTTTTGTTTTATACATTGTGTTTAGCTTTTTTTTTTATTGCAGGTGTCACAAAGATTCAACATTCTGAAGAAGTCCAGGTTGCAAAGAGAACTTTGTCAACTCATGTGACAAAACTGTTACACATGATTCCAGATTGTTGTTCTTCAAACTAAATTTGAATACTGTTATGTCAATGATGCTTAAATAAAATACAGCCTATTGTAACAAATGTACTGGATTGAATAAAAAATTATAAAGAGAGCAATTTCAGGTTCGGGTGTAATATTTGACGGTAACGATCAGGCTAGGGTGGGTCACATGTACTTGGGTACAAGCTTCAACTTAAAGCAATTGTTCACTCAAAAATGAAAATGCTCTCATCACCTAATGACCCACACGCCAGCTCTGTAGTTCCCTACAATGCAAGTGAATGCTGACCAAAACTTTAAAGCCCCAAATAGCACATAAAGGCAGCATAAAATTCCATTAGGTAAATCCATGTCTTCTGAAACTAAGAGTTCCAAGTGCTTGTCGAGTGTTAGATGGCGCTAGGAAGTGTAATCGAGCTTGAAATCATGATCGCCAAGGAGACTGCTGATGTCCAGATTTATAGTAAAAAGGAGTTATGTTTTGGTCTGTTCTCATCCCAAACCGATGGATCGCTTCAAAAGACTTGTTATAAACCAATGGATTCTTCTGGATAACTTTTATGCTGCCTTTATGTGCTTTTTGGAGTTTTGGTCCCCATTCACTTGCATTGTATGGACCTTCAGAGATGATATATTCTTCTAAAAACCTTACAGGAACAGTTCACATAAAAATGAAAATTCTCTCATCATATACTCACCCTCATGATATATTAATAATATAATTAGAAAATGCAAGTGGATGGTGATTTTGAAGCTCCAAAAATCACAGATTGTCAGCATAAACGTCATTGATACGACTCCTGTGGTAAAATTAATGTATTTTAAAGCAATACGATTGCTTTTAGTGTGAAAAAAGATCATTATTCAAGTATTTTTAACTATAATCCAACGCTTCCAGTAAGATTCATGAGAAGGTGGTCTCTCATTTGATGTATTCGCGATGCCATGTGTGAAAGACCTCTGCTCGTTTGGGAAGAAGGATGTGGGAGCTGGGTGCACATCGAAACGTACAACATTTATTTTCACACTTTTCAGTGTCTTCCCATTCACACATTGCTTTTCAGCATCACACACCCTAGTGGCTTTTCAGCTCACTGACCACGCAGTCGCTCTACTTTTCAGCAGCAACTCTCAACCACACACGCACAGCCTTGTTGCATCTCTCTCTCTCTCTTTCTGTGTTTCCCTCAACTGCAGCTCTGGTTGCAGCTTTATCCCTCGCCTGCCAACACGCAATCACCAATGACTGGGTGAGATAATTCACCCCAGGTGTCCATCCCGGCCTACTTACACAAATGCACCATTGTAAGTAAAGAAACAGATAAATACATATCTAAACCAAAACCAACAAAGCTTCTGTACAATGTTCCTCCTAATCTTCCATGCGTGTTGCACGCGACTCAGTTCTCGCGTGTATCACGTGCCAACACGATTACGTCACATGTGCATACCGCTGCTGACCAGAAGCAACGATTTAGAGTTAAAAAAAAAGCACATAATATTGATCTTTTCCACAACAAAAGCAAGAAGACATTAATTTAACAGTCGTATGGATGACTATTTGTTCTATTTGGAGCTTCAAAACTCTTCCATTTTAAGGATCTACTGAGCTAAAATATTTTTTCTTATTTTCTTCAAATGTGTTCTGGTGAAGAAAGAAAGTCATACACACCTGGGATATCATGAGGGTGAGTATATGATGAGAGAATTTTCACTTTTGGGTGAACTATCCCTTAAATTTATGTTCTTCAGAAGAAAGAATGTCATACACATGTTGGATGGCATTAGGATGAGAAATTTTATTTTGGGGTGAACTGTTTCTTTAATGCCCAACCTTTAGAATCGCTTCTGAAAACTATATGTACGTATTACTTTTATATAACATTTTTGCCTTTTTGGAGCTTGACAGTCCCAGGACATTATATGCTTTTGTTGAATGGAGAAATCATCTTTTGTGTTTAATTGAAGAAAAGAAAGTCAGAATGGTTTGAAAGAAGTGTATTTGAGTAATTGATGACACAATTTTGAACTAATTCTTCAAGCAATGAGTGGTTTAATGCAAGTATATTCACTACAATAAACTTTCTTCTTTGTTCTGCAAAGGTGTTTTATGAGTGCCTTAAAGTCAAGTACCTGTTGTCCTGTCTGTCCATGTGGTCAGAGCTGAGACTCTGCCCTGAAGTGGGCGGTTCTACATTAATGTTGGTGGTCTCAATGTGCCAGCCTGTGGAGAACGAGCACAACTCAGACTCAATTTGTTCAACACCTCTTACTATCTCACTACCTTTCTCCATAATTATTTTCTCATTCACTTCCCTCTCACTCTCTCTGATGTTGCCTCCTGACACCTCCAGTCGCTCCTGTCTCTTCTCACATTCCTCCTCATCCTCTCCTCCTGAGCCAGATTCCCTCAAGACCTCTGCCCAGGGTCGCAAAAGGAGATTACACTTATCATGACCTTGGACCTCCTTTAAGAATATTCTCTCCTGTTCTCTCATATTAACCTCAGCTTCTTCTAATGGTGATGGTATTAATGATGATGATGGATTCTTGCTCTCTTCGTTTTCCATGTGTATTATGTCGCTTTGTTCCACTGGAAGGGATGAGTTCTGTTTGGAGTGAAAAGATTCTATTTTCTCTTTCCCCACCTCATTTTCTTCTCTTGGTTCCTTGTCTTGTAACCCTTGGTAGCCCTGTATTGGGTGGTCCTGCTTGATTAGAGATGGGGCTGTGTTTGCGTAAGACTGGGGTGGCATAGGGGCTGTGGGGTTATGAAGAGGTTCAGCAGGGTTTGTTGGAGAAGGGGGCAGTGGATAAACCTGAGCGAGTTTATGCATGTCAGCTGAAAGTTTAGTTGCGTGTTTATGGTTGTCATGAGGGAGCTGAGAGTGTGAGTGAGGATCAGATAAAATCTCAGAGAGTGAGTATGGTTGAGTGTAGGTCTGAGAGTATGTGTGTATTTCTACAAATGTTTCAGAGTGAGTGTTAGGGTTGTTTATGGGTTGCGACAGGGATAAGTCACAGGGTCTGGATGGGGTGATTCTGACAGACTCTTCCTTGCTGTTCTGTTCTAGCCCCCAGGAAGGGCAATAAGGGGGAGGGTCAAGGGGCAGATCTAGGATGGGTTTGAGGTCAACAGACATAGAAGGACAGGTAGGGGGGTTGGTAGTTGACTGCAGTTGAGCCAGGGTGTTGTGGTAACCTGGGTGAGATGGCATACACAGATGGATGGACGTGCCAGGACCCAAATACAATCACACACACACACACACACACACACACACAGACAGACACACACACACACAGACAGACACACATGTATGCATGATTAAACACAGACATAGAAAAGCACCTAAGTCCACCTCAAAGAACAAAAATCAAAACCACAGCATTTCACAAAGCTTATGCAGACACTCAGAGTCAACTCACAGACTGTACATGCACACAGTTAATGCACAAGGACAATGCAACAGATTAAAATCTCCAGAAACTGAGGGGTTGTCAGTGTATGTGCCTGTAAAATCTCCCCATTGTAAAAAATAAAATGTGTATTGATATATGTGTTTATATATGTGAGTGAGGGTGATTTCCCCATGCATTGTGCTGACAGCATTTGACAACGAGCCTCAAAGTATCTAACTTTGGCTTACCTAACAAATTAACATTAGCATGTATGAAAGTATTGTATGTGAACAAAAATGCTTCTAGCTGCACAAGCTTGATTTCATGAATTGCATTCTAAATTGCTTTCTGATGCATTTTGTAATGCAACAAGGCAAGCATTTTTGGGTCTGCATTCACATTATTGTGTATAGCATGCTTCTGGTGTTAGTATTAAAGTCTGTTTGTTGTGTGTATTTGAGAGTTATGCAAGACAACAGACCATTCAAATAGGAAACATAATGTGCAAGTTTCAAAGTAACAGTCATGATATGTGTATGCTAATGTGGGAGACAAATAACTGTGGTGTTCAAATTAAGAGTTCAATAGTGGAGGAGTTGAGAGGGAGGGATGGAGTGGTGAGGGGGGGTCCTGGGGGCACACAGGGAAAGCGACAGCATGCACAAGTCGGCAAGAGTCCAGGTGGAGGGGAGGATGGGGCAGGACACAAGCTACGCGATGAACAGGGAGAGAAAGGAAGGAGAGGAGAAGAGGAGTGTGAGGGAGAGAGACAAATTCTATGTGCAGAAATAGGAGCTGACATGATGAGAGAGGGAGAAGGAGAGAGGGTAGGCTTAATAAGAGAATTAGTTGACAAATTAGATGCAGACATAGAGTTTGTGGGTTTGGGAGTAGAGGCTGCTGGAAAAGGGATTTGCTGAGTGGTAAGTGAACAATCTTGGGTCACATTAGTAGATGAATGTGCTGTAGGGGCAGAGGGCAAATATGATGTAGGATGTTTTGGAGCATTCAGGCCATAGGGAGCAAGGGGCAGCACATGAAGAGGCAGAGCAAAACAAAAAAGAACATGCAGGTTAGAATGGTATGCCAATGAATGTGTGAATTAGAAGCTAAATGAGGGGTAATCTGGGAGGGGTGTGTGATGGACAGAGTGGTGACTGAGGGTGGAAATGAGGCATTGTACTTGAGGAGAGGACAAGTCATTTCTTTGCAGTAGACCTGTCTGACAGAGGGAGGCACAGGAGACTGTCATGGAGGAGGAGGCTGCGGAGAGAAGGATGACCTACTTCCCCCACCCCCCCCCTCTCATTCTTTATCCCTTGCTCCAGAGCAGGGAAGGAGAGGAGAGAAGGAGAGATGGAGGAGGAAGCAGATCAACAGATTGAGAGGCAGAGGACAGCTGAGTCTTTTAGCTGAGGCCATGCCTTGTGGTCTACTACAAAACAAACGGCTGGTTTCTGAACATTTCTACCAACTAACATCAAAAACATGGTAATAGCATGCATCTTCATTAGAAGTTACACTAGCTACTTCCTATCCTTTATTTTAAAAAAAGAAAGAAAATAAAAATGTGTATATATATATATATATATATATATATATATATAATTACTTTGATACCAGAGAATTGTGTTTGTTTCATGTTCAATTGGTAATATAGTAATAATAATTGGCAATTGGAAATAAAACCATAAGAAGAGCGTGTCAAGGTGTAACAGGAAAATACAGTTCAGAGCGGCCCGTCCTACACTGGTTGAGGCAAAGCATCATGCTGTGATTGCTTCACGTCACATGGCAATATTCATGCATGTTCAAACCAGATCCGTGCATATGGTGTTGGGAGGGAGAGAATGGGGTAAAAGAAAATGAAAAGTCTCTGAGTACAGAACATTTTTTAAATCAGAGACAGTGAGTGATTAAACACACTCTGCATGTGTTTGACACATTTAAAAGGATTTGATCTGATCTTTAATTTTGGGTAATGTCCAATTGTAGAGTTCAAGTACAAAACAATGTAGCTATCGGTGGCCCCTCTAATATTGAAATGTGCCAAATTGCACAGGAAGTTTTAGAGGAAAACACAAAGGTGACAATTAAAAAGGAATGAGGGAGGAGGGGTGAGGTCAGGGTGGGGGTGTATGTGTGTTTGGGGGGGTGAGAGGTTCAACTAGATGGGGCTAAACTTTACCATCCGCCTTTTCCTGGTACACAGCGCTATCATCTGCAAAACTTCTGGTGCCTGAAATGTTACCATAGTCAAATATGGGCCCTTCCAGCAGTGTCACAATATCCATCCTGTTCACTTTAGTCAAGACCACCGTCAGTGCATCCGCTAAGAACAAAATTTAGGAAATAAAAGTAACTTAATTGTAATAAAGCAAAAGGCAGCCAGCATAACATCAGAATCAGTGTAAAAGTGAACAATTTAAAATGGAATGAAAAAGGCAAGGTAGGAAAGATGAATAGAAAATGATTCTCACTCGTGGCGTTTTTCCCATCCCGACTGACCCACTTCTTGAGGAGCATAAAGCTCTGGGCTGTGAGAGAATTTGGGTTCTCTGTGCGAATGTGGTTTATCTCATCCACAGAAAAATTCATCTCCCGAGCAAGCTCTAAAGAACAGTAAACCAGATCCTATTATTACTACAACCATCTCTGCATGGCTGGCTAATAAGTCAAGAAAAGGGAAAGGACATCTTAAAAATAAAAAAGAAATGCAGCAAACACTGTATTATCCTTCCATTCTGCTGTTTCTGAGGTTTCTGATTGATGCTTCTGAGCTTACAACATTTGAAACTATCAGAAACTATAACTGAACAAGCATTTGAGAATCAGATGTTAGGGATATACAGTCAATCTTTGTGTGTTGTCAGTTGTGAAGAACAATGCAGATTAAAAAAAAAAAAAAAAAACTGCACTGCACTGCAATACCAAGCATATGCACAAAAGGGTATATATATATATATATAATATACCGCAGCTGCTAAAATACCTCTCCGTACATGTATTGATGTTACATTCCTTTTGACTATTAATGGTGATCAAATGTTTCAGGAGGGCTATTATGGTATATGGTCTGCACTTATATAGCACTTTTTTAACCTTAGAGGTTAGCAAAGTGCTTTACACTGTGTCCCAATCATTATTCAAACACACACATTCACACTCACACTCATACACCAATGGCGGCAGAGCAGCCATGCAAGGCGCTAGCCTGACATTGGGAGCAAGTTGAGGTTCAGAGTCTTGCCAAGGACACTTCGGTATGTGGAGTCGTGTGGGCTGGGAATCGAACCACCAACCCTGCGATTGGCAGCCGACCAGCTCTACCACCTGAGCCACAGCCGCCCCTATTATCGATAAATATTACCTGGAAAATTGGATTCTCAAATTAAACCTAAAATTTTTCTTATGGGGCAAAGTAAGTCTCACCTGTCCAACTCAGTCCCAGGTGATCAGCCACGATGGCCATGCGAAGGTCTGTTCTCTCACAGGGACTCTGTGGACCTGTGATGACATACAGAACAAACATTTCTTAGTCTATGTTATTTATTTCACATTAAAATTCAGATGACTTCCTTCTTTTCTGGCCAAATATGCTTTTTCAAATGAGGCAACTATGAATCAAATTATTTTCTCTAACAGAGGGATTAAACTCAAGATAAAACAATAAGTGACATTTTCAAATAGTCCTGTGTTTGGCTAGGAAAGGAAGAACAGACAGACAGACAGTGAGCTACAATGTTTCAGCTAAACAGATTTGTGTGCTGATTCTATGTAAATAGATTTTCCACAAAATCAATGCAGGCAATAACCATGACTTTATACAAGTATATAAAAAATTAATACAAAATATAAACAAAAAATATATTGCCAAGATGAGTAAGCATGCAGAGAACATTGCAAATTTTTTCTAACAAAGCTCATAAACACTGAAAGAAGTACATTTTCCTCAACAACAACATTCAGCCCAACCCCAGCACAGATAAGACTGTTCAGTGCACCACCCTCAATATGACTCAATATGACAAATTAGCTGAGGAAGTTAGGGGAGAGAGGTGGAGAGATCTGACAGGGACAGATACAGTACAGTACAGTCACACAGCAGTGATGAGAGAATGACAGGAATGACAGCTACTGTTCACACCACAGGCAATCCAGTCAGTCACAACGGTTCATGCAACTAAGGATCAAGTAAAGTTTTCAATAAAGTTTTACAAACTAGGCTTGATCTCCGCGACGGGGGGCGATCTGCGGGCCCCTTCATTCTTACTGCACTCCTTCCCTCCTCCAGTCCGCCTACTCCTCCGTCTCTCACTGCCCGCTGCCCTCGTGACCTTTATCCTAGAGGGTGTGACCCCTCGGGAGGAGCCAGTGGAGAGAGAGGGCTGGGACTGAGAGGGGTCCGATATTGAGGTGCTTCGTGATGTGCTGCTGTCCTCCTCCGACTGCTCTCCCTGCGTCTGTTTCTCCTCGTCTGAAAGTCGTTCGGCCACCTTTATTGCTTCACCGCTAACATTCTTTAAGAACTCAATAGACTGCCTACACACTTCACTAAGGTTGGTTCTACCTGCCTCTGAACTACTAGATGCCCTGTCTTTGAATGGCAGCCTTGAGGGAACTAATGGTCTGACTGATCTCTCTGACTCGATGGGCTTACTTGACCTTGGAACTACCTGAGCTGTAATAGTGGAGTTTCCTACACCATTCTTTTTGACATCCTTTATGGGAATCCTAGATTTGGGCTCAGTCGCTATGGGAGTAAGATCCACTTTCCTTGCCTCTGGTCTCACAACCTGCTTAGGTTTCTGCTTTCCTGAATTGTGTGTGTTAAAACTGAACCCTGTTGCCTTGACTGGGAGCCTGGACTTGAGCTGCCTGTTCTCTAAGACCACTTTACTCTGATGACTCTGAGTTCTAGATTTCTCTGCTCTCTCAACAGACTCCTTACAGAACTGAGCCTCTATTCTACTAGCTTTCTGTAAAGTGGGTTCAGAAGATGATTGCAAATTGAATACTACACTACCACACTGGATGTAGTTGGCCTGGACATTAGATGACTCTAAATTATTGTTGTTATTGCAGTTTTCTGAGGGGTAATCTTTCCTGCCAGTTGGGGAATTGTCAGTGCACCTGTTATTAAAGTGACTCTCTGTTAATTGTGACTCCATGCTAATGTAATCCACCATCTGACTGTCTGAGGACTCAGCCTTAACATCAGTCAGTTCAGCTGAGCCAGTGTCTTTCTTTATAGAAATGGAAGCAGCGATGCCCATCTTAATGGGGGTGCGTAATTTGGGGTCGGCCTTGGAGGTTGTGACAGTGCATGAGGTGGTATCAGCGGATGGAGGTGCGTCCAGGCAATCAGTGCTGCCCTGGGCTGTGCAGCCTCTGGATGGTGTTATGTCTGTGGTTGCCTCTACCTTTCCCTCTACAACTCTTTCCCCTGCCTTTGAGTGAGAGGCAACTACCCCTGCATTCCTGCCCCCTTTCCCCTTGTCCCCTGACTGCCCATCTGATGTATGCTCACCAATCTGGAAAAACTGAAGTCTCTCTTCAACAAAGTCCCTCTTGCTCATGTCAATAGCACCACTGCGGGTCATCTCAAACATCTTGCCCTCGTGGAAGGGGAAAGGGTTGGGCTCACTAGTTGGGGTACTCTCATCTGTTGGGGTTCTTGCTGGAGTGGTATCTGGTGTGGTTGCTTGTGATTTGTCATCCACTGACAAAGCACACGGTTTTGGATCTTCATCTTTGTTTTTAGCCTCAAATGTTCCCTCCTCTCCCACTTTACCAGACCATGGATCAAAATCTAAGCCTTTAGTGGCCACAGTTTTAAAGGTAGTGTTTATGCCCTCCTCTAATTGGCAGTTAAAATAATTTTCTGTAAAACCTTGTCTATCAGGGTGTCTTCCCTCCAATGAATAAATGTTCTCCTGATCTTTCCCATTGTCTAATTTTTTCCCAGATGATCTTTTAGTTTTTCCCTTTTCCCCTGATTCCTCATTTTGAGTGCTCTCCTCTTCAATCACTTCACTGACATTGCGCTGGCTATAGGAGCGATCACCTGCTTTTCCCTCATTTGATAGGCTTGATGTTTTAGGGTCACTCAGCCCATCTTCCTCATCTTGTAGGTCATACCCATCAAGAGAATCTATCTCAGTAGCATCTGTATCATGGGAAAATTCAGCAGTTGTTGCTATAGAACAATCAGTGATAGACTGATCATTTCCATTCTGTTCACATTCTACCTCCCCTCCTTTTAAAATATCATTGATGCCTGACTCCTGATGTGAGCTGTTTCGCTCTGGTTTTTTAGGCTTGACATGTTTCTCGCACTCCTCAGTCATTTTGAAGGTGTATTTTTTGAGGGGGGCAGGCTGAAAAACAGATTCATCATCACTAGAGTCACTGTTGTCAGCTCCAGGAGGGAGAGGGGAGGGAGGCTGGACTCTGATTACTGGCTCCGCAAGGAAATGCCTGTCATGCTCCTCTTGGAGGTTTACCTCCATCATCTCGGTTTCCGCTTCAGAGGAAGGGCATGACCTCCTCTTTTCAAAGCTAGCTTGTTCACTTTCTAAAGGTGGTGGTGGTGGAAACTCAATGTAAGCTATGCGCTTGTCTTTTGACCTTTTTCCAGATGAGTTTTGTTTTCTTTTTGAAGGCTCTGATGATTGGGTGATGGGTTTGGCTTTATCTGCTGGTAATTCCTTGAAAATGAATGTTTTAGGCTGCTCCTCTTCCTCTGACTCCTCTGGGATTGGGCTAGGCATTCCAGTCATGGAACCAATGATGGAATTCAGGTTGCTGACCTCCTCAGAGGTAGGTGTCTCAGGTGTTACCAGACTTTTTTCCATAAACGTTGCCTGCTCTAATGAGTCATCTTCAGGGCTGTCCTGTGGGGATGGTTTCTGTTTGATAGTATAGAACGATCCACGTGTGTCATGTACTGTCCGGCTCTCATGGCTTACTACTTTCTTGTAAGTGCTCAGTTGCCCAGTAGCAGTCTCTTTCTCATACTGTTTACCTACTTGAATGCTGACATAAACTGGGAGAGGTTTAATGTTTGCAGTGACACCTGGGGTCACTTGTTCAATATAATCATCTTGGTTAGCATCAACACCATTACACACTAAATTAGCAATCTGCCTGTTAGAATCTGAGTTCTTTACTGTGGATACATCACTAGGTGATTTGTTAGCACCATAAATAGTTTTTGTATTTCTGCCTAAGTGAGACCCTGTTTTTTCAGATTTTATGGAATAATCTACATTTAATGTGTTATTTTGATGATGGTCTATAAAACTAGATGAGACCCTAACAGGAATTTGTGATTCCAAGTTTTTTTTTAGAGCCTGATTGCTTTTTTCACTATTACTAGATTTTTCTTGAATTACCAGCTCTGTGTAAATAATATTTTTAGTCATTTCTTCCTTTGAGGTGTTTCCATCTCTGAATGAGTGTTGCTTATTCTGTGAGTCATCCTTTTGCTTATCATGCTGTAGGGTATGGGCCAGCTTTGTTTTTTGAGATTTTAGTTGCCCATTGCCATGATTTTCCCAGGATTTTACTGTTTTCCTGTCTTCACTGCCAACTTCTTTGCTATATACATTTTGGTGATGTTTTGGTGAAGAGCTTTCTGACCTATTTTTCTGTCTGTCACCGTGCTGGTTTTGGGCAAAGGATTGAGCATTTCGAACATTGTAACTGTGCCCACTGTCCCCATCTTTCTTAGGGCTTCTCTCACTTTCAGATGACTCTGTTGACTTAGGGAGATTCCCCCCAGCAAAAACTTGATAAACAGGCAGTTTACTTTCCTGCAGCTTTCTCACTGGAGATCCTGCCGTTTGACCCCATTGACTCCCTTTATCTTGCTTCTGGGCCTCTGATTCAAATTTCATTCTGACTGAACTAACCTTAGATGTTGAGGGTTGGAAATATTTAGAGGATTCACTTGTGCTGCTTCCGGATGAGCAGTCCCCCTTTTTTGGGTCATCACTGTATTGAAGCAAAACCCGCCTTTCAGGGCTGCTTGGTAGGCTGGCACATTTTCTGTCATGAGAACCATACTTATCCCTAAACCTGCCTCTGCTCCAGTCCTCTCCAGTCCCTCCATTCTTGTGTACTGACCTCTCTGGGCTACTGCAAGTTGAGCTAGGCCCAGAACGAGTCTCTCTTGCATCTTGCCTGCGATGCTTCTTCTCGGGGGACTGAAGCTCATCGTTCAGTTTCTCAGTTTTATCACGAAAGAATTGAGAGACTTCACTTAGTTTTTCCTCAGCCTCTTTTACAGTTCTGTCTACTCTGTCCTCATATTTATGCTTCTCCCTGTTTTTACTCTGTCTGTCTTCAGAAACTTTCATCCAGATAGACTTTTTTGGACTATCAGGATCAGAGGCATACTGCAATAGAGTGAGTTTGTCATAATTTTCATCTTCTGATGGCCTACCTAACCTATCAGGTTTTAACATAAATTCTCTAATTGAGCCACCTTGTGTTCCCTCACCATAGTAACGAGACCTGTCAATCACTGATTCATCTGAATCTGAATGGGATGAGTCAAATTGTTCGGAGAGGAGCATTTTCTCCGCAAATTTGCACAACTCTCCCCTTGTTTCAGACGACTCATCATCATTATACTCAACTGACTGTTGACTAAGCAATTTCAGGGTCTTATCATCCATCAAAGAGACAGGCATATGTACTCTGGAGTCCAGATAACAAGGAAGTGATTCCTCAGGTTCTATGTTGTCATATTGCTCATTGCCAATCCTATTTTGTAGTTCTTTTATGCCACTGTTGCCTTCATATATGTACATTTCTTTCTCTGGATGATTTTTTGTTTCCCTGATAATTAATTCAGTTGGTTCAGCTTTATTGCCTTTCTCAATGTGAACCTCAATGATGCGCTCAACTTTTGGCATTGGGTCTACAGGCCTAAGAGAAGGCGCTGTCCCTTCATTGCCTCTTTTGTGCTCAAACAGGCCTGTTAAATCCTTGGATGGATCCTTCCCAGACTGAAAGGCCTTCATTATGTCTCGTACAGACATGGTCTCCTCTATCCTTTCAGGTCCAGCCGCTTTAGCAGGAGGTTTGTGGTATACCATTCTTGTAGTTGTTGTTATGTGAGTTTCCTCTTTGACACGCATTCCTTTGCCCATCACATCATCCTCTGCATTGACTCTAGCTTGGTAAGCTTTCACTCTTTCCTTAATAGACCCGCCTGGTGACCGGGGCTCAGCATCAACACCCCACAGAGGTTTTGACATTTTAGGCTCCTCCAATACTGGCTCCTTAGGATCATCTGAAGGCTCATAGCTTCGTATAACATGTACGACCTCAGTGCGTGTTTCAGTGATGACTGGGGGAATCTCCTGAAAAAGGCCTTTGGGGCCCATACCTTCTGCACTTTGGGGGGCCGAGGGAGTTCTCTCACTACGAGTCTCAAACCCACTGTCTGAGAGTGGACTCTTGTCTTGGTCATGGGAGACATCGTCTGGAGAGTCCAGTGCTATTTCAGGGCCAAACAATGCATCAGCTAGCTTGGAAAGTTCTTTATCTGAAGGAGATGGACGCATATTCATTGGAGGCATTTTGAGCTTGTGTTCCTGTAAAGCTATTGCAGGTTTTAGGACCCGTTTTTTTTTCTCCTCTCCTTCTTTTCTTGCTTCTTCCGTCCTTTGTTTTGCCTCTGCTATTTTTGAAAGAGAGCTTGTACCAATGTCATTGGTTAGGTAGTCAACAACTTTTGCAAGGTTAAAATCTCTGTCAGAAACTGATTTTGTTTTGACTTGAGGGGTTAATGTTTCATATCGAGGAGGGCACCTCCATTCATTTTGTGGATTATCATCAATGTCATTCTCCAGGACATCTTCTATCTTGCTGTTTTTAATGTTTGCCTCACTCTCTCTCAATACATCCTTGCTAAGAATTTCACTGACTTTGACTAGATCTTGTTTGACTTTCTCCACAATCTTGTAAGGCTCCTCATCCTCCACTTTATGTTCTTTAGATTCAGACTGATAACCTTTAGATGTTGAATTTGTATCAGTTTGCAAAAGGGCAGACATTCTGATTAAGTCTTCCTTCATTTCAGCCACATCTTTCAGTATCTCCTGGCTGTTGGACAGAGGTGATGAAGAGGTAGCAGATTTTAGCATTCCTGGGGACATGTACAGGGGAGTTTTGACAGGGGAAAGATTTCTGGCAAAAGAGCACTGTGTCTGGGCATTAAACTCTTGGGGTATGGCCTTTCTCGGGGAAAGGAGAGCAGCTGTTGACTTAGAGACTTCAGGGAGCTTTTTAAACTGGTGTTCTGGTAAGACATTTATAATGGAATAGACAGGTACTGTTATAGTGCTGGAAGTGACTGAAGTGTTAGAGATGGGGGGAGATCTGAGGGAGGCATACAATGAGCTGGATGCAGATGAACGGATAGACTGGTAAGAGGATGAGGGAGTGGAGGACATTGACTTCAGAGTGCCATAGCCAGCTGAGCAGGAATTAAATGTTTTTTCTACTTCATCAAAGGCAGCATTCACACTTGTTGTTGCTGCATTTGTTGTGGCTTGAATCCTTTCCTGCAGTGTGCTAGAAAGATGAGTTGTTGGCGAGGAGGAGCGATATTTGTTCGGGGAAGCTGTTCCATTGATCAGCGCAGCTGCCGTTGTGGCTGAGGCAGATTTCAATGGTGAGGAGAGGGATGACAGGAATCCTTTAGCAGAGCCAGAAGCATCAGCACTGGTTCTAATAGAGGAGAGGCCTGGGACAGTTTTAATGGGGGAGCTGGTTGCTGGAGGGTTTGATGTTGGAACAGATTTATAGGGCAAATTTGTGCTGTACATGTTTAGAGAAGACTTGGGTGAGGCTGGAGGGGTTATAGCAATGGAGGATCTTTCCAGCAAGGTCCCTCCAGATGGTACTGGAGAGGTCCTGGCTGACAGGCCTGCCAGTCCTTTAACTGAGACTGGATCAGGGGCACTTTTCCCTGGACAGGACAGAAGGGTAGGAGAGGCCTGGACTGGGTACTGGGCACCTTGAACCACAGTCTTTATTGGTGAGGAGATGGTTCTGTAAGATCGAATTGGTGATGCAACATCGCTGGTAGATTTGATGGAAGACGCTGGTGAACCTCCAATGATGGATTTGATAGGAGAAATGGAATTCACAGACCACACCGACCTCAGTGGGGAGGCTGAGGGGGTATTAGATGAGGAGCTGGAGAGGGAGCCAAATCCAGACTTGGCCAGGCCAGGCACATTGACAGGAGAGCTTGTTGCCCAGGCCTGGTAGGAGCGCGTCGTAAGGACAGGCTTGTAAGAATGGCCAGAAGGCTGCGCCGTGGTTTTTGGAGTGGTGTTATGGCCTCTTTCAGCTGTTTCTAGCATAATCAAATGAATAAGTATAACATAAAGAAAACAGAAACAGTTAAAAAGAGAGAAGAGAAACAAGAAAAAATTTGTCAGAGGAGAAATCTGATGCACAGCAGATGGAAATTCTGAAACTCTGGCAGTGTCTGACAATGAAAAACTATGTGAAAAAAACAACAAAACAAAATGTAATCTTTTCTTGAGGCACATGGTGGTAGACACAAAATTATATATAAAATACATAAATACATACACACATTATATCAGCCAAAAACTTACAGGAATAGTTCACCCAAAAATTTTCATTCTGTAATCATTTACTCATCCTCATGCTCTTACAAACCCATATGATTGTATTTGTTTTGTGGAACACAAAATGAGATGTAGACAGTGTGATGGTCTCAGTCAGCATTCACTTTCATTGCATCTTTTTACCATTTAAGGAAAGTGCATGGTGACTGTTGTTCTGCCTAACATCTCCTTTTGTGTTCCACAGAAAAAAGAAAGTCATAGGGGCTTCAAACAACAGGAGTGTTAAAGGACAACATTTTAATTTGTGGGTGAACTATTCCTTTAAGTTGTCTATTCCCTTTCAAATTAAAACATACAGATAAATGAGTCAAATTTGACAATTTGTCCAGTTTCAACCAATTAAACAACTAACATAATCAACAAACAAATAATAATAAACAAAAAAATACATAAATAAATGTAAAAAAATAAATAGTATTGAATTTTCTGGTCTTTCATCATGAGCACCTATGAAAGTAAAATAAAATAAACTGTGAAAAAAACTTCCACTGGAAACAATAATGACAATGACACAAAAATGGGTTTATTCAAAAACACAACAGGCAAACACAAACTGTGGTAGCGAATTATATGAAATGTAGAACAATAAAAACAACAAACACCACACCAAAACCACATGATTAAGAAAAATAATCTGAAGAGGCAACAAAGCAAGCAAAAAATGTAGTTTTCAATGTCTTATTTACACAGAACATTTCATTCTGGCACTTCTGTTTTAAAAAATGGCAAGATATGAGATTATTAGTCTTTATCAAATGTAATAGAATTTGTGATGCATTGACCATGTCATTAATGTACAGGTGATGTTTCATGAATAAAAAAAATAAGACTCACTGGATGCTGGGTCGGCCAGATAGCTGTAGCGCTTTCGCAATGCTAATGAGGCAAAGGTATGACGTCGATCTTTGTCATTCTGTAATAACACAAAATTTTAAAAACCTATGTGAGAACAAAATTACCAAACTGTAGGACAATTATGTTTTTAAGTGACTAATTAACACAATTTCCTTTAACTTTAATGATTGTCTTAAAAACAGTGTATATACGTAGGTCCTTATTTTTTACAGTGTATTCTTTAAAGGTATTATTTGATATGGTGCATTTAATTTAAGATATGTTCCAAAGTCTTGTAAGTCCATTTAAGAGTTTTTGGCTACATATATGTGCTACATATCAAAGTAAAATGCGATCCACCTATGTGAGGGTCAACTAGATAAACACAGACCATTTCCTAACAATGTAAAAAGTTGGTAAAATAAATGTAAAATAAAGCAGAAGAAATAAGTAAATATTGTTAACATCAAGCCCTAAAATAATAGTTTAAATCCACTGATTAACAAAAAAATTCATGCACTTGGCTGACTTTAGCCAGTAGGAGAGCTAAAAACTTTTGACAAATCACATAAATAAGCACATGAATACATAAGCACCACACTAAAGGCAAAGGTGGACAAGTTATATCATATTTACCTCATCATCAGGATCCGACTCCATTTCCTAAAATGATGCATTGGAATAATAAATAATGGAGCAGCAGCAGCCAAGGATGATGAGTTGAGGCAAGATGGTCAGAGAAGAGGAGTAGAGATAAGACAGTAAATGGTAGAAAATGCAAACACATGAAGGGAGACAGGTTAAGAGAGAGCAAGACAAAAAGCAAGACAAAATGAAGTTACATCTATAGAAGCAACAGAAATAGCTCTGTGACAAGTTTAATTTCAGTTGAAGGCTCTTGATAACATTAGAGGAGATATCACTAAATGTATTTGTTTTACCTTCCTGTGTGTTGGCAGTGTAAAATTGAGGTTGCATATTGCACTCTGTGGTAGGCCTTTAGTGGTTTTGGGCTCTCGAAGGAAAGAGATCCTCCCACAAGGTTCTTGGCCCATGTCTCTGACCTATAGTACAAAAGAACAACCATTTTTATATGCATTAAGAAAAAACACAATGAATGAAAATCTGAATATCTGATGTAAACAGAGTAGCATTCCATCTTCACACACTTACTAATTCACTAATTCACAATTACTTTTGTAAACTACCTGATTTTTTTACTGTAAAAATGTACTTGATTATACAAAATCATTGGAAATCTGTGTGTACATCTTTAATAACTGAAGGAATTACGATGAATTAGTGAATAGCTCTGAGCTATCAAACCTTGATGTTGAATGGGAGCCGGTTCTCTTTGAAGGCATAGAAGCTGAAGATGAGTTGCTGACCACTCTTTGTCAGAGGAGAGATGTTGCCATAGCATTCTACATGAATGGGCTTACCCTCCAGAATCTATCAAAGAAACAAGACACAAATCATAAGTATTATTATGTTTATTTCTCTCATAGTGTCAATGAATGTTCAGGAAGGGATTACGGTTTTGGATTATGGAAGAATATGAAAGTATGGGTGTATATGAATATGGGTTCTGCATTAGAGAGAAAACATGTTTTGTTATGTCATGTTTTCACAAACTCTTGTCTCACTGTTTCCAAATGCTGAGAGTATGTTCATCTTTAATTATTTATGTACATGTGTGTGTAGGTTTGTAATTGTTTGTTACAACTGCACACCTCAATGTCTTTACTCCTGGCCACCTCTTCAAAGTTCTCCTGCTGCTCCAGAGTTTTGTCCGCTTTGTCATCAGTCATGCAGAAGCAACGCAGTCGGGACTCGACAGGGTCGATCATTTTAGCAAACACCACAAACTTGGCCAGGTATGGAACACTGATCAGCTCTCGATACAACTGAGATGCTAAACCCACCGTCTCACTGATCTGTTGACAATCTGCCAACCAAAATCTACAGGAAAGAGAGGAGAGGAAGAAAATCTCCACAATAAGAAAAATTCTTCACATTTTACAAATATTTACTATCTCTGTTACAATTCCATGGGATGAAGAGTTGGGTCTTGGTTCTAAAAGGTATGCATAATAGAATAGTTTTGGAAACAAAATCTTAAGCCATACTGTCTCCAGCACTGACACAAACACTGAATATTTATACTGAGGAAATGTGGTAAAAAATGAACTTCAATAAGCTATTAGAGATAGTCACTAGTTGTAAACAAAAAATGTACTGACAGAAATCCACTAACAGTGGAAGTCTATGGGGCAATACACTTTTTTGTAAGTGTCAATACATTGTGTTTTGATTTTACAAAATGTGGTAATAGAGCTTACGTTGAATTTACTCAGAAACATTCCTTTAAGAACTGATTATCACAAACCAGTGAAACTCTAAGCAGAATACTAAGAATATCCCCAACACTGTTTCAGTTAACACTGAAAAGGTGTCTGTTCTTGTAAAAGAGCTTATAGGTTATTTCAACCTCTTGATTGACCTCATGTGATTGACCTTCCTCTACTCACTATTTCATATTTCCAGAAGTTCCAGATCATACACTGTATGTGACAGTCACTAGGCAACAGTTAGCAGTCGTGGTTTAGCTTAACCAGTGTATGACGTTGTGGACGTGCAGATGAACATGGTTAGAATTACATAATTTAATCTTGGACAGAGATCCTCTTCTGTCCTCCAGTCCAAAGTAAGCACATGATATGAATCTGCATCTAATATACTCTGACATCAGCTGAGATTCTCTTTCTCTCGTACCGAAATGCACACAGTTTTCATTAGTATACTGAAGGACGTATCAGCCACAGTGAGTGTGTGTGTGTCTCACCTGGCAGACACATTTGTGGTAAAGGACACACAGTCTGTGACAAAGGAGAGTGGAGTGGTCCCAGTGATATCTTCCCACTGGGCAGGGGACGTTCCACCTAAAAAACATGATTAACATATTATTATGTAAGATTTTGAAGATTTCGATACCATTAGTGTTACAATTTATGATTTACTAATATTTTTTATTGGGCAGCAGGAATTAATTTGACATGACTTGCATGCATGATTAATATCAACAGTCTTACTCTTTTTCAACGCTATATAAAACCAATTCAAATGCTCGATTTAAATTCAAATGGGACATCTAAATTATGTGTAGCTATTTTGAATGTTTTCTGAAGCTCAACTGGCAGAACATGTTGTCAACAATGCCATGGTTTTGCGTTTGATTCCCAAAAAATAACTATTGTATCCAATATATATGTAAATATATGATTACCTTGAATACATATAGCATGCCAAATGCATAAATGTAAACGTAAATATAATTTGGCTTATTAGGATAACAAATCTGGAGACAAATTTCAGATGAAATGCATGTTCTACATGTTGTTTTATATATATATATATATATATATATATATATATATATATATATATATAATACATACACACACACACATACACAGGTAAATTAAAGCATTGAAACTCTTTGAAAATTGTAAATAGTCACACCTGGCATCAGTGTATTCATTGACAACAAAAAAAAAAATGCAATATTACACTGTGCTAGGGCAGAACCATTAATCAAAATAAAATCAAAGTCGTGATATGACATAGGGCTCTATTTTCATGATTTTCACAGTGCTAACATTTAGCAAGACCTCTAATTCTAAGTGTAATTTTTGTGCCAACGCAAAGCGCAAGTGGGCATGTGTGAGAGTGTTTGCCCTAACTGTTGGTGTATGCCTACAAACTGTGGGTGTTTTGTATGTAAATTAGTTGGCGCAAAGCTCAATTTGCAATTTTTCTGCGAAACAGTTCATTGCAATGAGACGTTTCAAGAGCAGGTCTGTTTTTAGTGCAAAGTCTAAATTCAGTTCCTGCATTTGCAGTTTGGAGATTCCACCAGCAGCTGGTAATAAAGCTCATGTCCAATCTCTGAAAATATAGTGAAACCACCGATTATGTCCTTGATGATCAGATAAAACAAAAATGTATGGTCAAGGTTTATTTTTCAATGATTATGTTTATATTTAAAATTGTATTTATGATCTAATTTGTATTGGTATTTTTCCACCTGTTGTCATAGAGTGATTTTTAAGTCACTGAAAAAGGTGCCGGTGAAAGAAGCTAGAGAGGATACAATGTTTGGATTTGGTATGTGATTTTTTTTTACCATTTTGTTATTTTGATTAAATGTCTGTTTTATCTGAACTGTAATTTGAATTAAGAAATATTTTTGGCTTAATTTTTTTTGTTTCAGTAAAAAGATGTATTTATTCAAAATCAAAATTGACCAGTAGAAGTGAAGTGAGTGCCGATACAATAACTGTTAATACTAGCCATAATTTGTGTCAGAAGATGAAAATTATTAATAATACTTGTATTCCCAATAATTTAACAGAGCGTTCATCCAAGTCCTGATGAGAATAAAATTTTCTATCCATCTAAAAGATTGTGCCCATATTTCTATTTTCTAATTCATTACATACGTCCATTTACAATACCAACATCCTATGAATGTGCTGTTTTTGTTTATATTGCAAAAAACAGCACAGGGAGTGGACTACATAATAGGACACAGATGCTGAGTTGTGCGCACGTGCAATTTCACCAAACACACTTTTGCCTAGATTTAGCACATTGTTTCACGAAAATACTTAGTATTTGCTTAGTGCTAGCTCTCTTATAATAAGATTAAGATTCAACTTTATTGTCATTGTGCAGAGTACAGGTACAGAGCCAACAAAATGCAGTTGTTTTTGCATATCCCAACTAAGCTAACCCAGAGCCTTAACCGCTGAGCCACCACTGGCCTATAATAGGGCCCCATAGTGTTAATTTCAAACAAGGGCTCTAGAATCACTAATTGCAAATGTTCATAATTCCAAATATGCTTAGCATGTTTGCCCATGACATTATTTTTTTTAGATGTAAATAATCATTCAGCCCTACACTGTACGATTTCCCTGCCACCACTATTAAAACACTGAGTACATAAACAAACACACTATTCATATTCACATGCCTGTGATGCTACAAAGCAGTCTAAGGCAGGGGGCAGGTTCTCCTTTGCGTCCATTAGCAACAGCCTCTTTGGATCTAGGTGGCACAGGTATTGTCATGGTGATGGGCTTGTGAAATTTTCTTCTCCTGGGCTCTACAGTAACAATCGGACTAAAGGATGCTCTGTTACCAATGATGGTCCACACCATGTCCTCTGGCACTGGCTGTGCCTGAGAGAGGAACAGAAAGAGAGAGGAAAGAGGGACAGAACATCAAAGTAAGTAAGTAAGAGAAAAAGTGTGTAAATGATGGCTGTGGTTTTGCACAAATGCATTGGAGAGCATTGCATCTGTGTCTGTTTTAGGGGCACATGTTTGTTGTAAATTTTGCATAACCATCGGATGACTTTAGGCATGTGTTTCTAACTACAGCATTTATCCTTGGAATGTGTATGGCTTTTTTTATAACCATTGTCTTCTGACATGTATAACATGTATACCTTTTCTGTTTCTACCCTGACTTTGTTAGAACAGACAGCACCACTGTGTCAAAATTATAGAAGATATTCTGCTATTACTGTCTGTGTGTGTGTGCGTGTGTGTGTGTGTGATTCCCGAGGTCTTTGAGAATGCATTTAAGGGAAACACTGTTCTAAACATGTTTTGACAGGTTCAACGATGCATAGTGCTTCACTATATGCAAGACATCTTAAAAATTTTTTAGACTTAACTTTTACTTTTTATTAATCCCTCTACAAGTGCATATTCTTTTCATTTGTTGTTGCTCCATTCTTTTTGCCTCTGTTTTGTGCTAAATGTAATATTCAAGTTTATCCAGATATTTTAAACACAGTCTGACAGCATCTTCTTT
The DNA here is from genome assembly GCA_032164185.1 of Moxostoma hubbsi. NCBI lineage: Eukaryota > Metazoa > Chordata > Actinopteri > Cypriniformes > Catostomidae > Moxostoma > Moxostoma hubbsi. The sequence continues at coordinate 11,606,178 of JAVLUX010000023.1, forward strand.
ATGAGCACATACTGTATACCTGTAGTCCAACACGAATTTTCTTAGTAAGCGCTCCCTGGGGAAAGGCAGCCTTCACCATGGGAACTGCCTCACTGCTCAAGACTCCGCCCTCCGGCCCCATGTGATCACTTTCTTGTGTGATACGAGACACCACTGCAAAGTACTGTGGGAAATCTTTAGTGACAATGCGGCAGATACGTTTCTTCTCCAGCTCTGCTGGGCTGTCCAGCTCTGTAATCAAATATGAAAATACAAATTATCAAAATTAAAGGATGCACTAAAATTAGGTTAGTAGTTATCAGTCAGTAGTTGTAGTTATGCTGTTTGATTCTTTAAAGATGTAGATTACCCTCGTCCAGTCCATTAAGGATAGATGTGAGCTCTGCTAATTTACAGTCATAATGATGTTCTTTCCAGGTCTCGCCATTGTCGCTGCGTAGGACGATAAGCTCTCTCTCCTTTCCTCGCATGGAGCCGAAATGAGGGATTTCTACTATCACAGGCCTGAAAATTAATTGTGAGACAATGTAAGTGTAGAACAGTGGGTAAAAAAAATTTGAATGGATTTAGAGCCAAAATAAGAAATATTTTTAAGTATTATGAATGATTGTCTTGTGCATTTCAGATGATGCTTCCTCTTATTTTATACTCTTAACCCTTGTGCGTCAATAAAAAAAAGTTATGCAGCTATAGGTTATAAGTTATAGTGCTTGTCGTAATGTTCTGCAGTGTTTGGAGTGAATGGAACCGTTGTTTATATTAAAATGGTCCCTCATCTGACTTTATCAAGCCCACTTCACAGGTGAGCTTCAGTGGTCGCGTTCACGCAGTTATGCAATGCTGCACAATGTATAGTGCGCGTTCAAGCCATATTTCATTTCGGATGACTGTCCGCACTGTTCTGCGAGTCCACCTAATTACATTACATTTCTTGACACTGCTTCAGTTCTTGCTCCATTTGAAACCAACTTGATTCTGTCTGGGGTTATTGAAGGCACACCTCTGACTTTGGAGCTGGCCAATAATAGTGATATGTTTTTAAATTGTCAAAGAAATTATATGTTTTTTTTTGTGTTGTGGGCTAATTCCATGACTGCCATCTATTATTTTGAATGGTGTGGAAAAGAAACTTTAATAAATAAACTAATGGCTACCATGATTAAATTAATCGCAATGAGTGGCCATTCATTTGTTCTCCGTGCACTTGTTGATATTGACAGGTGCATGATTCATATGAGATATTTGTGTTGGCACTCCTGGAAGTGTCATGAAGCAGATGTGTTTGGAGCATCGGATCTGTGCAGGTATGCCATTAAGACCAATCCATAAAAGTGCGAGTAATGCTTCACGTACAATAAATTGGCTTTCAAGGATGTATACTTTGTCATCATGATTGACATAGACTAACGATTGGGGTAAATTCTCTCATGTGACACTATATTTTTGCGTTAATGCCAATTTTATCGACAAAAACGGTTTCCAAACCAGTTTTTCACGACATTTGAACTACCAAATATTCATTAGTTTTCAGGATTTTAACCCTTTAAATGCCAGTTTGCGTACATAATGTCACTGTTGTTTTAACACACATTTTCTCAATACACACATACAAAACACTGTCATTCAGACCAACACACCCAAACAAATTTAGCTGCATTGCTCTATAATACATCAAACAAAAAACAGGAAAAAAGCATGTATTTGCTCTATAGTCTAAACATGAGAAAAATGGAGCCAAAAAATATATTTTGAAGCCAGGACTCTGGAATGAAAGCATTATATCTTAGAATTCCTGATTTTATGCTTTAAATGTACTAGGATCAAATATTGCAGTTTTAATGGGTTTCAATGGGAACATTTTTGTCCTGAAGGTCCTGAATGTAACTATTTTGTGTACACAGTGTATTATAGATGTATTAAAGGAACAAAGGTTGAAATATTACAATTCCCCCAAAATACACACCTTTAGCTGAATGTATGCCGTTAGTATTAACACAGCCAAAATTATCGAAAAAAATAAAATGAAAAAGACAAAAATGTCCAGAAGGTCGCACAAGGGTTAATGTGGTTCAAAATAAAATATTGTGATTTGTTGAATATAAGCAGCAGGAACATCACAGAGTCTGGACATGTTTTTGTGCTTCTTAAAAAATGGTACATTTGTCCCAAGATAGCTTTTCTTTTAGCACAATTTATCTTCTCTTTCTGTGAAACAGCAGAATTTTTGAGCCAAGATGGAGAAACTCGTACCCCAAAAACTGTGCCCCGGCTGGCCCCACCTCCACTAGCCTGCTAACAAGGCCCTCCCCCTCCACCATAGGTGGCGGGTATGCCAGGCGGTGGCGCTTTGCCAAGCGGCAGGTGATCCGTGTTGGTGCTGGGCACTTCCTAGGTGGAATGATTATACGCATCCCATCATGACGACTTCCTCTCATCGACCCACCCCGAGCATCCACCATGAAACTCACCAGAAACCTGCATGAAGCGAATGAAGGATTAATGAAAGAGAGAGAGAGAGAGAGAGAGAGAGAGAGGGGGAGAGAGAGAGAGAGAGAGAGAGAGAGAGAGAGAGCGATATGAACGAGAGGGACACCACGTTAACCCACTACACAAAGACACATCGGGTGAGACGATTCCCATGCTGTGATCACTGTATACCCAACGCATGTGGTGAGAGAGAAAGGGAGGAAGGGAGGTCTAAATTTCTAAAGGAGAAATACAGAAAAAGGGGAAACAATAAGATAGAAAGACACCACAGACTATAAAAGCGAAAAGGACGATTTAGTCAAGACAGAGGAAAAACATTTATAGGAAGAGTGGCAGTGCTTCGAGCTGTTAAACCTGGCAGTATTTAATCCCTCTTACAACAGAAGCAGAAAAACTTTAAGAGGAAACAAAAATGCACTTTAAAACTGATGTACCGAAATATTCCCACAGTCAGTGTACACATACAGTAATTCATCGTAAAGCTGAAAATATTATCCTGCAAACCGGTTACTGCCAAGATCAAGTGTTTCGAAGCAGTTATCAGTGATCAACTGTGTGACTAGAAAGACATCCACAGATGAACAGAAATAAATTAAAATAAAATAAAAAAAACATTATTGGTTGGTTCAAGAATAAAAGTTTAAGCAATATCTCCTTAGGAGTGAATCCTCAAAATAAGTTTTGTGGCTTCAATGTAAGATGATGTGACAAGAGAGTTAGAGACACCATGCAATCAAAATTGGAGTTTTTTGTCTTTTAGTCCAAGTCTGTTAGCTTTGAGGTGATCTATATGATAGTATTCCCCTTAAGTTGACAAAATTAACTTTAAGCCTATAAACCGCTTTAAAATGTGCAGTAGAGTTAAAATCTTATTTGGAAAACGGACATAAAATATTGATATCTCATTTGGCACTCACTCATTTTGTTCAATATAATACTCTCTAGAATGAGAATATCCCTTTTTAGTGATTTAGGGATGTTAATGATTAAATGATGATCGATTACTTGTCATTAATAACTTGATCGATTAAGCATATGTATCATCGATTAATCAATTTCAGCACAAATGTGTTCAGTATTCAAGCCAGTAGTTCACAATAAAATCTACCATCTACCGCTAGAGGGCGCACTGTCACTTACACGCTGCATGTCACATCCTGTCCAAAACACAATCTCACACCCATAACTTCCTAGCTTGTAAAGATGGAGCGTTTCTCTATAAATCAACATTACATTTACTGCATACACCGATATAGTGTGTTAGAGTACAAAATGGCAACATGCATTGTTGATCCGCCGGTCTCCCTGTATCATCCACACCGACAATCACATCAGTACTTGCCGGGACAGCATGCACATTCACCTGAAATCTCACTATCACCAGTGTAGAAGTAGTAAGTTATTTACTATATTCACAAAGCTTGTGCATATTTGATTGAATTTAAAATCAAAAAGGTCTGAAATATCCCACAATCTACAACATGAAGTTTTAATTAACTCGAATCTGTATCTTCTATAACTTCTATAAGTTATTATTAACAGTAATACATAAACAGTAAATTAAACAATTCACACATTCATACTAAACACTGCCTGAATGTTTTAAAATACACTGAACTGAAAATATATTAAGAGGAAAATATTAATACTCGCACTTCTTGTGTATTTTTATGACATTTAAATACTAGGCTCCATGCCCATACTTCTGTTTCATGTTTCCTTCTCCAGTAATTTTTCCCCGATGCAATGTTTTCAAGTTTGCATTAGAATGGTAAGTCAGTCAAAAATGAAACTATAAAACTATTTAAATAACGCTTTGGTTTTGAAGAAAAAAAATAAATAAAATGTTTCGCAACTTTCGAGCTGTTCGCCACTTGAAGTTTATTAATGTTATTTTTAATGATTAATCGTTTTTCATTCATTAACATTTATCGATTAAAGAAATGTCTTCCAATTTGCATTTTTCACTTACAATGAGATTTTATGGGGTCTTAGACTTAGACCTGTTTCAGGGAAGCACAGTGATAATATGCAAATTTAATAGGTAGTTTTTTGTACAGTAAGGAGATAACAGCACTTCCTTTCATTGAAATGTTCTAATAGGCTTATGGTGGACTAGTATGTACTTTTGTGTCCTGTTGTTTATCTAAAAAAATGTGGAGTACTGCAGTCTCTGATCTCTGTGTGTAAAAGTCAATTTCCTTGTCGCAAAGACTAAGCATAACACACACAGTGTAAGTTGTGTAGCACTCGCACAGATGAGAGATAAAACAGGGAATAAAAACACCAGAGAGAAAGAAACGGAGTGAAGAAGAGAAGGACTGAAAGAGAACAAGAGAGGACATATGAAAAATTGTAGGAAAAGACAGGTGAGAAACAGAAAGCCATAGAGAGACTGATGTCACCGGACTCAGTTTTCACCTGGAGTCATACTGAGGAAGCGGGGAGGAAGGGCTGCAAAAGGAAAAATTAAGGAAAGAAAAGAAGAGAAAGCAGGATGTAAAAATAACAACAGACATTATTACACTTGTTGTCATGGTAAAACAATTGACACACATCTAAGCAAGACATAAAGCTAATATTAATAAAATAATATCTTGTGTGCAACTAAGCAGAACGAAAGAAGAAAAAAAAAACAGGCTTTACGCAAACAACTCAAGCAAATGAAAAGTCTTTCTCATGCTTACCCATAACAGCATTGGGTTCACAGATTGGTATGTCTACTTAGGGGTTGCTGATATGGTGATTGAAATTAGAAGAAACTGGTCAACCAGTATGTATTTTATTATAATTTCTACCATGACTGTGCAAAACACAGTTTTAAGCCAAAATGACTTGAATCAGTTTATTAAAAAAAAGGTAAGGTAAAAGATTTTATCATTCACCTCTATGGTATAGACGGTATCGTTATTATACTGTAATGATATGCAAAGTCCTCTTATAAGAAATGTTTGTTGAAAGCAAGCAACTTTCAAACTTGAGTTTTTAAGAAGCTGGGTTTGTCAATTAATTTGTACAAGACACCTCTTGTGTGTTTGATAATTAAATTGTGTATTCCATATGAGTAGTTATTGCTTTCACTTCTTATGATGGCCTAATCTGTCAGGAAACAAGGAAGCAAGTGGGGACTATGCATATCTATATTTATATAAATCTTAATGATATGAAATCTAAACATTTTGTGAATGCTAATAGACATTATTCATGCAAACGCCATCTTTTATTTTTAATGGGAATGACAACGAGGCTGTGAGGGACAGACAGTCTGCGGATAGTCTCTTCAATGGGATGGACTGCAGTTTAAAGTGTTTTTAGATCATTCCACGGACAAAACATTGATAAAATATCTGTCCAAGAACATTCGGTGTACAAAGAACATCTAGGTTACGGATGTAACCTCCGTTCCCTGATGGAGGGAACGAGACGTTGTGTCAAATAAGCGACTCTAGGAGTCTCTCTCTTGAGCGCCGAATATGCCTCTGATCTATGAAAAAAGGCCAATGAGAAGTTGCCCCCGGACATACGGGTATAAAAGCAAGGAAATACTTCGAGTTCATTCAGGATTTTCCTGAGGAGCCGGACGTGGCCGGGAAGACACAACGTCTCGTTCCCTCCATCAGGGAACGGAGGTTACATTCGTAACCTAGACGTTCCCCGTCTGTCGCTCACTTCAACGTTGTATCGAAGAAGCGACACTAGGGGTCCAATTTAAATCACGCCATGCATTGAGCCGAGTACGTGTTCAGCTGACACAGGAGCGGACAGGTATTCTATGTGCAAAGGCGACCAGCTGTGTCAAACTGCACATACCCTTCCCTAATGCCCCAAAAAAGTTGTCGGGATCCTTCTGGTTACCCTGGGCAGGGGAACAAGGCGACGATTGACAACCTTGCGCAGCTCCGCGTGCCAGCTGTGTGCCAGTGCTTCTGCCCCGAGGGGAGCCTCTGTTCGGGCATACCAGAGCGGGCAGTGGGAGGTCTCTCGGGAGGCAAACAGGTCTACCTGGGCCTTGCCGAACTGTTCCCAAATCAACTGGATTGACTGGGGGTGAAGCCTCCACTCTCCACTGGGCAAGCGTTGTCGTGACAGCGCGTCCGCTACCACATTGAGGTTGCCGGGGATGTGAGTGGCACACAGCGACTTGATTCTCACGCATCTCGACCAGGTTCAGCCACAGATGACTTTCTTGGACCACGAGCATGGCCACCACCTGCCCGAGTGACTGCGCTGTGACTTTCGTGGCTCTAAGGGCGAGGTCGGTCGCTGAGCGCAGTTCCTGCAGCACATTGGGATCAGGGCTACCACTGTGCAGATCTTTGAGCACCTTGGCCTGGTGGACTTGCAGGAGGGCCATGGCGTGCAGGGTGGAAGCGGCATGTCCGGCGGCGCTGTAGGCCTTCGCGGTCAGCAAGGATGTTGTCCTATAGGCCTTGGAGTAGAGCACAGGGTGACCGGTGGTAGGGTTTCCGGGGCATAAGTGGAATGCAACAGCCCTATCCACCTGGTGAATTGTCATATACCAGTGGGCCGCTCCATCGTTGAGGGTAGTGAGAGCGGATGAGCGAGTTGCTTTGTGACGAGTGGAGAGGGGTGCTCTTCACGATGACATCAGCTTATCATGCATCTCCTGGAAAAACGGGACCGGGGGGGTGGGGGGGGGGGGGTTGTGAGGCTGTGAGCGGCGCCCAGATCCCAGGAACCAGTCATTCAACCGCGATGGCTGTGGGGAGGACGGAGGGTTCCAGTCCAAGCCCACGCTGGCGGTGGCCCAGGAAACCATGTCAGTCATCTGAGCGTCACCCTCAGCCTGGGCGTGCTGGCCCGAAGGCGGAAGCCCAGGGGAGTCATCCACGTCAGGCGCCGCACTCTCTGATGCAGCTCATCCACTTCGAGCTCTAGAGGATAAGCAGGCTGGCTGTGAGGCGAGCCGCTATTGCCTCGAGCACGGACGGGAGTCAACGAGCGTGTTGGGGGGTGCGTGGTCCGAGGGGGTGTACCTGGCGGAGTTGCACCCGCTGCCATCCCCAGATCGCCTCAATCGCCAGCCGCATCGTCCTCAATCCCGTGGGAAGAAGGAGCAATGCGGGGAGGGGCGGCTGGAGTGGCGTGCTTTCTATTGAAAGTGAGAGCAGTGAGAGCATGAACCATCCACAAACGCTGCCTTGGTGTGATCGCTGCCCAGACACACGAGACAATGCCTGTGGCCGTCTGAAGCGGAGAGCACTCTACCGCATCCAGGAACTACACAGGGGCGGAATGGCATCTTTATAAAGACGTGTCCTGAAAAGGACGTTCAACGCCGCTGTGTATTGCTCTAATAGAGGAAAACATTCTTTTACAAGAAATATCACTCTTTTAATGTGCTCAGCACTGTCGAAGCGCCCAGGGGCAAACTGCACTGCCGTGCAAGAAAGGAGAAAGCCGCTGTAGTGCGCCGTAGATCCAACAGCAGAGAGCGTCAGAGGAACAGGAACGGTGTATGACGCTGCAGCTCGCTGCAGTACAATCATCGGCTCCAAAGAAAATTTCTGAATGAACTCGACGTATTTCCCCGCTTTTATACCCGTATGTCCGGGGACGGGGTATGCAAATACTGTCTGCAAACTTCTCATTGGCCTTTTTTCATAGATCAGAGGCATATTCGGCGCTCAAGAGAGACCCCTAGTGTCGCTTCTTCGACACATCGTCGAAGTGAGCGACAGACAGGGAACTCCAGACAACATGAGTTGTGGCAAATCAGATGTGATCTAGGAGCTTTAAACAACTTTATACCATTTGTGCCATTGAAGAGATATTCCTCACAGCATCGTTATCATTCCCATAAAAATCAAAGATGCGCAAGCGTTATTAAGGTCTATGCTTTCATTTGGAACCATGATGAACAGCCGAAACAGTAAAGCAGATTCTTACCCAGAGTGCACAGGACTGCACACAGTGTTGTGTGTGTGGTCCACTGTGTCAGGGGTCCAGCTGTATCGCCGCATACACTCGCTGTTGTATTCACGAGTGACAGCGAGGTGCTGTAAACACAAATTAAAACATACACACATATTTGTATCTGAGTTAATAACAAAAAGGAGTGAGCAGGCTGTCGAAAAATACAGAAACCATTAAATTATGTAATTAAGTTCAGAAATTATAATTAAATTTTATTATAAATTTCTATTTTAAGATTTGTATGAATAATGAATCCTGAAATGCATTGTAAATCAACTGCCCATATAATGTTCATGAACATCACATTGATGAATATGGATAGAAAATGACATCAAACGGGACACTAAAAAAAAAATAAAAGCACAAAGTGAGAATGAATACCAGCCGGTATAAACCGGCTCACAGCCGGTTTATAGTAATAAGTAAAAGGCAAAACAAAACACAATGAGGGCAAAACAAGAAACCAAATAGAGAGCTGCAAATTGGGGCGAAGCAAATGTTTATAACCAAACAACAGTGAGTGTGAACGAGTGTGTTAGAATTTCTATTTATGGAAAAATGGAAAAGATGTGTGGATGGAGCGAGATCATCTAAGGACCTGGTACCTTATTCTTGGGGTCCACCATGTAGGATATATCTTTAAATACACTCTGAAGCTTTAAAAGGAAAAACGCACACACATACGTAGGTTTAAGTAATGGTTTGTATAGGGGGAATGGGTGATCCTTGCTCTGTCAGGTGGAGAGGAGGCTAGTGTACTGTGTTAAAACAAATGACAAAGTGTTTCTTTGGGTATGCCTCAAGACCTAGTGAGCTGCCTACTCAGGCAGCATTTTTGGGCATCATAGATGCAATCGAAAATGACACCTGTTTTACACTGCAACCCAAAGCAGAGCAGAAGCAGTGCATACTTCAGCATCCATGTTATTAAATTAGTGCATTTACATCGGAAGCAGAAGCAGTGGGGCAGTGAGAGGCAGAAGCTAACAAGAAAATTCACATTGGATCATAATTGCTTTTGTTCTAGTAAATCCTTTGATATTAGGGCAAAAATAGTATTCTTGATAATAATGTTTGTATTGTTTTCCTGTAAAAATATCTAAAAATCCTAAAGATCAATTAGATGTATCTTGTTTTAGAAACAACATTGCATAAGATATTTAGGTTTTTCAAAAAGTGTATTTTTAGCATGTGTATTCTGTCTTACTGTACTGGCAGAGTTTTTATAATCAAAACAAGTGAAAAAAACTACCAGTGCTGAAGAAGTAATCCAAAGTATTTAGAATACATTACTGACCTTGAGTAATCTAACGGACAATATTACAAATGACATTTTACAGCATGTATTCTGTAATCTATAGTGGAATACATTTCAAAAGTAACCCTCCCAACACTGTAAATAAATGCACGCAACAGCCTGTGTGGTTGGTAAATTCAAAACTTACATCAGTTTCATATTGGCTATGGATGACACAAGATTCACTGTGGAGAAATTAATTGCTCTATTACCCTCAATTTAATTTTATGAGGATTAATTAGCAAAGGAAAAAGTGTGGGATTTACCTCAGCTGTTGTTTCAGATGGTAAATTCACAAATATTCTTGGAAGTGCATCCATTTTGTGAGGAAAGTACTCAAAGTTATGGATGTTGGGGGGGGCCTGGGTAGCTCAGCGAGAATTGACGCTGACTACCACCCCTGGAGTCGCGAGTTCGAATCCAGTGTGTTCTATGTGACTCCTGCCAGGTCTCCTAAGCAACCAAATTAGCCCAGTTGCTAGGGAGGGTAGATTCATATGGGGTAACCTCCTCATGGTCACGATTAGTGGTTCTCACTCTGAATGGGGCGCGTTGTAATTTGTGCATGGATTGCTGAGAGTAGACTGAGCCTCCACATGCAGAGTCTCCGTGGTATCATGCACAATGAGCCACATGATAAGATGCACAGATTGATTGTCTCAGAAGCGGAGGCAACTAAGACTTGTCCTCCGCCACCCGGATTGAGGTGAGTAATTGCACCACCACGAGAACCTACTAAGCAGTGGAAATTTGGCTTTCCAAATTGGGAAAAAGGGGGATACAAAATAATAATAATAATAATAATAATAATAATAATAATAATAATAATAATAAGTTATGGCTGTTGTTTGAGCAAAGAGATATCTCTATTCAATTGTTGTGCATAATTACTTATTTTTGCCTTTATTTTTAAGCTATGTTATGAAGTGTGATCGAGCCAAACTGAGTGAGTGTTCAACCGTCCTTTATTGTGCAAAACAACATTCAGGCTAATTGCCCTCCCCCTCCCTATTCCACTAAATGATTATGTTTAAAACTGAGCGTAGCTTATTGGCTGTCACTATGTGAATTAATTCTACAAGACTACATGAGATTATGCCAGCAACATGTAAAAAAAGATTTAATGACAATCAAGTTTGTAATACTTATCATTAGCTCACTCCAGATAACCATTTTATAACTTTATTTTCTGTATAGAGCGCAGCAGTTTCTGCAGCAGAAACGCTGCCGGTGTAAAAGCACAAGCATTGTTTGCTGCAAAGGTTTTCATGACACCCTGCTTTGGCTTGGCTCACATACTGCTTCTGCATGCTATGCAAAACAAATGTTAGTATGTTCTCATGATGTCAAAACAGCTGGCCAGGTAGGCAGCTCACTAGGTTTTGAAACAATCTCTTAAAAATAAGTATTACAGTGAGTTGAACTGTTGTGCATGCATGCTGTATCAGTATATCTGGTAAGGTGTATTAAGTTACATGCAATTGCATCTGTGCATATTTGATCGTTTTTGTTGATTTGGTTTAGTGCATGTCTGTGCTTGTATTGTGTTGATATTGTGTGCTTGCTGTGAATATGTTTGTGCTGATGAGTGTAATTTATACTACATGAAGCTGTGTCTGTTTGCTATCTCTGTCTATGTTCCATGAACAAGGAACACTGCACTGTACTTTAATCTGGACAACAATACTGACCTCAGAATAGTATTATCTGATGGGTGTAAGACTTGATATACTGGGTCTTCCAAAAGTTAGTGAGCTACCTTGCTGTCTAATCTATTATGCCTCATAAGAGAGCATTATGGAACACTCTACATAGGTGGTAGCTCCATGTATCTTTCAAATACCGCTCCTTGTACGAGTTATTTATTTATACATTTCAGTATTGAATGGATTATAAGTATATTTATAGTTTTAATTTCTCTCGCTTCGTTTGCATCAACATTTTTCAATCGAGCTCATCAGTAGCCTTTGTGTCGAGAGCGTGTCGATGATGTCTTTAAACGCTGCCTCCGGGGGACGTTCACTAGGTTTTGGAATGTCCCACTGCATAAATCCAGCAGTTCAGTGACCATTACATAGAAGCTCTGACTTTCTAACTATGTATTCTTTAAGAATTTAGCTTAGTTTCTGATTAGTGTGTGTGTGTCTGTTTGCATGTGGGAACTAGGTTTTCGCAAATCCCATGGGATCTAACCAAAATATTTTATATTTTAACTTATATTTTAACTTAATTTTACTGCATCCTAAGGTATCTTGTTATAGCCAAATTCGAAGAAAGCATCATACAAATTATTTCTCATGTAGGCAACCCTTGAACGCATTGTGATGAACTTTGTGGAAAAATAAATCCAATATGGTGGATAAAGCAAGATAAATTTTGATTATAAATATACATAATCCATTCAATACTGAAATGAAATTGCTCCGTTCTTCTCTTATTACCTGTTTTGAAATCAGTCGTGAGTCGAGTTTACTGTGCGCTGCATGTGAGAAGTGCTATTTCAATGGTGTGTGGAGTTGCTGCCTATGTAGTGTTCCAAATCGGTCTTTTAAGAGGCTCTATCCATAGATGCAGCTGTCTATGTAGGCAGGAGGCAGCTCACTAGGTTTTGTAACAGACCCAATTAATAATATTCATAAATCTATTATATTAAATACAGGCTTAGGGTTTGCAAACATTCTGATTGTAAATTGTATAAGGTTGTCAAAAACAAAAAAATTTCACTTCCATTATTTTCAGTATTTTACATCTAGTTTCAGATTGGTGATCAGCAGGACTGTGAAAAAAAATAGATTCTGTTACAAAATGCGATTCTTGAGCCAAACTATTTTAAAATCGTCTCCCTGATGAAAAATAAATAGCTCGTTATATATTACAAAGTAAAAAAAAAAATATTTCAGACAACTGTTCTTCAATAGACACTTCTTTCTGAGAAAAATGACTTAATTTAAGTTTTTATATCAAAACTTCAAATCACATTACTTACAGAATCGCAATATCACGATACATATCGAATTGGCTAGGAAATATAATTGTAAAATCAAATTGTGAGGTCCATGGCGAATCCCAGCCCTACTGATCAGTCAGTGTTGTGGCTGATCAGGCCCAGGTGTGTTGTGTGTGCAATGGAGGAGAGATGTTTACTTCTATCACAAGATATGATGGATTACAACAGTACTAAACTCTAGTGAGAGAAAAAACAAAGAGAGGGGATTCTTACCGTGTCTTTCGTGGGTGCCATCATCTCTTCAATCATCATGCTGTCCCGAGCGAATGAGCTTCTGTTCAGAGTGTTGGACCTGTCTGAGCTGAAGGAGCGCAGACTGGAGTGTGTAAGAGGTTCACACATGTGCACACACACAAAAGCAGATACGCACAGACACAAAGCAAAAGACATACAGGGACACACGGACATAAACACAAAACAACAAAAACAAAGGTTACAACATGCAACATCCAGGGAATCAAACCCCTCTGAGAGGAGAAGAAGGGACATTTGATGGACAAAAAGATGGATGATAGAAGAAGTAAAATTAAGAGATAAATTACGATAAACATGTAAAGACAACATCTGCAATATCTGTAATGCCCAGCACATAAAATGTACTCTCTGTGGTAAGGCACAGAAAAGATCTCAAACATAATAAATAAACAAAGGTCTTGTGCTTTTTAGTTGCAACAATTCAAGGGTACTGTGTGTGATTTCAAGGGTGTGCTATCCATTTATTTTAATTCCACTAATTACAACAAAACTCCAAACTGTAGGCCCATATTTAACTTTACATTGTTACAGTATCTGTATCTGATTTAAGTCTCATGAGTCTTAAGTACAACATAACATGGTAACAGTTCTAAGTTCATTTTGCGCTGGACAGTCATTGGTTTGGGGACCCTATTACACTGATAGCGCTGTAGTTTCTAAAGTACCAGCTCATTAGAGTCAGTCATTCAGAGATTGGACTATGCGAATCACGTTGTGTTTTGTGTAGTAGATTCAAAAGAACCAGCTCATAAGAGTCATTTGTGCATGAACTGCATTACACTGGTCGTGCTATATGTTTCACGCTGTCAATTCAAAAGAACTGGGTCGAGTCAGTTGCTTGGGAATCGGATAACACTGGTCATGTGTAGAGAGACAGAGCTGCTACTTAATAGTGCAAGAAACAAAACAGATTTTATTACAGTGTTTCGTCCGCGTTAGTGAAGAAAAATTCAAGAAACATTAACTGAACAAAATATGAAAATCATGTGGTTTTTGTATTTTTAAAAAAATTAAACCAGTTTTGGATATTTCACCCCTCATCCGATCGGAACGAGTTACTTTATGAAGTTTAATACTGTTTAGTTTCCGTAGAGAGGCAGCACAGGTAGGTAGGAAGGTAGCGCAGGAAACACTGTCAGGGTTTAGTATGCGTTTTTTTCCACATCAGTGGAGAAAATTCAGGATACGATAACAAAACTAAATATCATTTAAATAACATGGTTTCAGTATTTTTTTTAAAAATGGTTCTGGATTTTTCACCCCTCATTAGATCAGTTTAATATTTCAAGTTAGGGGTTTTGGAAACTCCTAAGTATGTGCAATAGTGATGCAAGTATTTTTCAGCTCTGCTCAGGAGTATGAATGTGTGAGTGTGTGTACTCTTATGCAGTGCTCTAAGCAGTGTCTGGATCTCTGCAAGACAGCAGTCCTGAGTTGGTTGCACAGTGTGTGTATGAGAGATTGAAAATTCTGCAGCACTCAGCTGGAATTAAAGGTAAAGCACTGAACAGCACACAGGCCACACAGCAGAACAGTGCATGACTATGTGTTTCAGATGAATGGTTTAACAACTTTGCGTCTTCCCTCCCCTCTCTTTCTCTTCCAACTCAGCTTAATTTATCATGATCTGCATGATGTTTATGGTTCTATATCATTACAGCAGCCAGCTCAGCCTTCACTGAAGTACATTCTCTGTCTCTCACTTCCATTCTCTGCATTGCCAACTCTTTTCCTTTCCTACATATTTATTCTCTTTTTGTGCTATTCCATCCCTCTCTCTTTTAAATTCTCACCCAGAACATTGCATAAGAAGGCTGTTCAGAGCTGAAACTAACCACTATAAAATCATCATGGGGTGTGTGTGTATGTGTGTGTGTGTGCAGGTTCAAGTGGTTTATGAGGACTTTCTTTAAGGTTATAAACAGGTAAGTACAAGGGTATTATGCTATAAATGTGGTTTATGAGGATATTTCTAGTGTACACATAATTTAAAAAGCTTAAAAAACATACTAAACTACGTTCTTTTTAAATATAAAAGTTTTTTGTTAGGGTTAGGTTTAGGGGTAATGTTAGGGGACAGAATCTATTGTGGTACAGTATAAACATCATTATGTCTATGGAGAGTCATCATAATGATAGCTGAACCAACGTGTGTGTGTGTGTGTGTGTGTGTACATGTTAAACAGAGTCAAATAACCTGAAAGCAATATTTGTTCTTCCTAATAAGCTTTAAGCCATATTCTTATCAAATGCCTCATTCCTCACATTCTGTGGTCAAGCCATGTGAATTTGTGTGTGTATGAGGGCACAATGTGGATTTTTGTCTTGAGATATTTGTCTGTATCCATTCTCCATTTTACAATAAAACTGATCTGTGATCGATGCTGATAGTAATGCATTGGTTGCAAGACCAATTAAAAGTGCTGTCAGACATTTGACTGAGTAATTGGCTTCATTTGCTGACTAATCATCTTAAAGCTGTTGTCCTTGGATGTTACATAAAGCATCACACAACGGAAATGGCAACAAAATACAACATATATAAACACAATCCATGCCACATTGAACAAAAACTCATTAAGCAACCAAAACATAATAGTAAACGACACTAATCATTAATATTTCAGACATCATTAACATCCAAATCCACAATCCTTCACAACACACATCTACTGCCCACTTTTCTTTTTGTTAAAGCACTCTTCACATCTTTAGCACGATATATTTTGTCTGATGGCTTTATGTGACTTTTAACATGTGAACATGTTCGGCTTCGGAGCTGGATAGAACAAACCAAACTTTGACACAAGAGAAGTTACAGGTTTGAGAGACAAGAACTCCAGTTGAGATGATCAGGTGAAGTTTAGATTTGTTCTATCTGGCAGAGGAGCTCAAGCCTTAGTGTATATGATTGGATGAGACTCCACAGAAACGCACTGCACCAGATGACACAGTGAAGAGAGGAATGATGGAAGTTGTAGTAAGCATGGAAAGGGCCAACCACAAAAACAACAGCTATAGAGAGAGGTGAAAGTAACCGAGAGAGAGACAGCAATAGACAGACAGAAAGAGAGAGAAAGACATCACTCTTACCTTATCCTGGGGCTAGAGAGAGTGCGAGAAGCCAAGAAAGAGAAAAGAGAGTAAAATGTACTGGATGTGGCAGAAGCAGTGAGTTAAGCATGGCACTGAGGCTTTGTCACAGCATGAGTTGTGCTACTAGATAGGACTGTGTTTGTGTATGCTTGAGTGTGATCAGAACAAGCAACTGTAACAGCTCTATTTAAGAGCAAACAATGCCAGACTGATGATGTCGCTAACAAAACATAAAAGGCAGGGCAGAATGTCATTATCAACATTATCAATGATATAAAGCAAATCTGAACTCCAACAGTAAAAAAAATCTTCTGTGAACATTTTTCAAAACAAATTTTTCAACATGAAAGAGTGCATCTTACCTTGACTAAGCAGCAGGGGAACTGAGTATTTTGCAAATGATGTAATAAACGATCAACATATAAAACTAATTTGAATAAAATTTTACTATTTAAAGCCTCTTGTGCAAGCAAACCACGGTATCTATTTCCAAACACAGTCAAGCTAGCTATGCCCTCCCAATTAAACTAGAACACAAAGCCTAAAATGAGATTTAATATACGCAGCTGCAATGAAAAAAATCAATCCAGTCCATCGTAACTAATAAATTAAGTTAATAAGGTTAAGTTTGTTGTGGCTGTTGAGGCAACAGCAGGCGATTTGAGACTGGAGTTCTTTATCCATCTGTTATACATCAGGCCACACCTTTAGACAGTTCACCTGGTGGCACATACACAGTCGCACGAACTTTCCAGCCTTTGTCACTCAACGTTCCCTTCCCTGTGATGATGTCATTGTTTTAGTTCAGTCATTAATTTCCTATCTTCTAGCACTATAACCACAGTCATACAAATGTCAGCCAATCAGATCTCACTGTCCCGAACAACAATGGCAAATCAGGATTCATTGTGCCACATAATGCTCATATGGCAAGAGTGTACCTTACCATTCTAGTGTACCATCTCTTCATCCCTCTCTCACCTGCTACACTCATTCATCCATCAGCTTTTCGCAAACATGAACAGATACTGCAAAGCTGACCTCTCAAATAAGGCGACAGGATGCACTTCAACAGCAAAAAACACAGCAGATGTAGGCTAAACACTGTAGATGTAATTAAAAAAGATAGTCCTTTATAAAATGTAAATTTAGTTCTGTTTAGATACATGAACATGCAGTCATTACACATTACCCTCTTTACAATGCATCTTAAGTTTCATCATACCGTACATCATCAGCTTTTACATCATCTTCAGTGCACTCTTCAGGCAAAAATCAGGTTGTATTTGTAACCCAAACACTTACTATTAAAACTTCTGCAACAGTCGCCCACTTGTAGAACATGCTATAAATTTATTGGCTAAAGTGGGATTATTGTACAGTATGATGCAATCCCTTTTGAAATATTAAACACTGTAAAATATTCATGGCTGTTTATACTGCACTAAAGGTGCAGATATCCAACAGATGCTTTATGGTTACTATTTGCATAACAATTACTCAGAATTTTATCCTGTCATTCTAAAGGCATGTTGTAGAGGGGTCATGTTTTATTTGCCCTTAAAGTCTTAAAGTATGCATGTTAATATGAACTTAGATAACTGAAACAGCTCTCTTGAGAACTAAAATCCCAGTGGTGTTTATTTTCTGTAAACAAGAGTATGTAGAGGAATCTGACTGAGTGGCTGCACTTTTTCATACTATCTCTCCTATTCCTATTAATTCTGTCTATGAAGGCCTCTTACTAAAACCAAAAAATTTTGTTTGCTTACTAGCTGTTTGTTTACAAGATTTCAGGGAAAATCATTTCAGCAGAATTCCTTGTCTAAAATCTAAAACCCAAACACTACAAGCCATCTGCACCTGCCACAACAACATCTTGAAACATCACATTTGTTAAGCATGGAGAATGTACACAAGGACAAGCAGCTTCACTGACAAGCAACAGTAAAGGAGCACTATTACCTGGCAGAGCGGGCACCGATACTGAATCCCATGTAGCCCTCCTGCGGCAGGGAGTCATCGCCCAATTCCCTCAGGTCCTGTGGCCGAAGATACCTTTCGGTCTCGCAGATTATGGCATCCTCACCTGCAGGGATGAGAAAAGATAAAGGTGAACAGCTAAGGTGACCTATCAGCAGCTGCGGCAATCAGTTACCATCCCTTGTTTTAATTAATTAAAACCCAAAGCAACTTACAGCACAACTATAACAGGGACAGTCCACCTGGAGTAATCAGAGGTTAAGTGTCATGCTCAAGGGCACAATGGTCATAATTCATAGTCAATCCCTTTGTGGGATTCAAACCTAAAACCTTTTAGTTACCCGGCCACTTCTTTATCGCTACGCCATACCACCCCCACTCTTCTCTCATCACGCAAACATCCACTTTGCAGCTTCTGAGAAGGATATAGCCAAACCATGAGCAAAGTTATACAAAGCTCCTAACTTAACCCTTTCCCTAATCAGAATCATTCCTGCCTCGTAATATCCATACTTCCCTTCTATATAGTATGCCAAAAACTGCATGCTAATGAACTAGTATGTCCGAATCCTCAGTATTCATCAAGCAGTAAGCGAGAAATACCCAGATGGCCTACTATTTCCGGCGAGATTCTGAAGTGCACATGGACTGGACACTTTAAGATCCCATAATTCCTCAGGATCTGAGGCGACGTCACTGGATTTAAAGAACAGCACCGCTTATCAGCTATAAGTAATATACTGTATATACCAAGAAAGTTGTTTCTTGTGCTTAAATGGTGCTTGTTCAACAATAACAGTACAGATTATTTCCGCGGTTTTTGTTCTTCATATACTCGGGTGACGGGTCACTGCACGTTCCCGGATGAAGTATGCCCGAAATCTATTCACACTACTTGTATGCATACCTAAAATAATTCACTGTTTTACCGGCCAAGAAGTGCATCCTCGTCAAATACAGTACATACTGTGACAATACGCGATTTCGGATGCAGGGCTTGTGTGAAAGCCCAGCATCCAACCCCCTTATGGACTGACCCCTTCGGGAATTACCCCGCCCTCTTTTAGAAATCCCGCCCCTTTTTGGAGATCTCCGGGATTCTGCTCACCTACTTGCAGCTTCTAGATTATTTATCCATGTCACATAACACTTCAGTGTTTTTCTGAAGCTCCCCTGTGAATAACAATAGCTTAATTGGTGATATTTACCTGATACATAATGTAAACAGTACTGAGCAGTATGAAAAAAAGTTCCAAAAACAACCATGACACATTAAACTGTATATGTATATATATATATATATATATATATATATATATATATATATATATATATATATATATATATATATATATATATATAGCCTATATATATATATATATATAATTATTAGAATTCATACTAATATGGAACAATGTAAAGAGCTACATTATCATAGATTTACAAATAACACAAACAAACTTTGTGTAATATGATAAAATATTAAATTATAGCGGCTTTTTTGTAACGGTTGATCTGCAGAGCGGCCAGGTGCAAAACCGCGCTAAAACAACAAATAAACCGATACTCCTCCCGACAAAACACTTGTAAAAACCATGGATGTGTTTCAAAACCTTAAAACCCTGCCTGTATAGGCAGCTCTTGATTATTTGTATTTTGAAACGTGCCAATGATGTCCTCGGTAGGCAACTCACGATTTCAAGTACAGCCAGTATCATTCTAATAAAAGCGACTCCTGCGTGTCCTCTCTAACCGTGCTGCAGCCCCTCCCCTCCCGCTACCCCCATTTCACTTACCGGCTCTCTACTCTTCTCCACCTCTCTCCGGTCCCGTTTTAACGACTTAATGACAACGTACAATTATAACAACGACTAATAAAGGGTCTTGTCTGAAAATAGAAAACATTACATTGTAAGCCGTTTTCGTATTAAAAGCGCGTATTTAGATGAAATATCCGAGCAAAGTCCAACCGGTGAACACTATGCAGCAGCAGAGCCCGTTCACCGACTGTATCAAAACACCGCAGTATTCTGACCCAACAACACTCACATAACAGTGCTGCCATATCCCACTCCGATACGGATAAATCCTTTAATAACGTATTCCCTCGATTGAGTCTGTATCCTCCGAGAAAATGACTCTGGTGGAGACTATTCCGGTTAGTCATGTAAGAGTAGGTCGTCCCGAGCCGACCAGAACTCTCGTAGCACTGGATGTGCGAGAATTACATCCGTGTATTCGCCCGGTACAAGTTAAATCAGAAGGCAGAGTGGGTCAAGCGAAGGAGGATCTACCAAAGCTGCACTCTTATGTCAGGGTCAGGGGAGCTCCACTCTACAGCGCTACACACACACACACGCGCGCGCGTGCGCACACACACACAAAGCAGGACGTCCTATGTGTGTGAATTGCAAAAGATTTTTGCAGGTCTAGTAGAAAGTGGTTTGCTTGCACAAGAGGCTTTAAATAGTAAAATTTTATTGAAAAAGTTCTCTCAAGAGAATGAAGAGAGACATTGCAAGAGCTTTTCTATTATGAGTGCGTGTGTGGGGGTGAAAGGTTATATGATGGAAGTTGTGCACTGGCACAAAGAGCTGCAAAGCAGAAAATAAGTTTAGTTTTATCAGCTCATAACAACATTCAGGGTCTCCTTAGGCACACTCTTGAAATAGTTTGACCACTGTAAAGCATTCTTGAAACTCATTAGGAAAAAGTACTAAAGGACATTGCATAACTTCAAGGAGGCTTTCTCTCTTTAGTATATATATAGCCTACCTGAAGGCACTCACAAGCTGTCCCTTTAACCCTAGCTGTATTGGCCACTGTACACACTGATGTGTGTGAGGGTCAGGTTTTGCCATCAAAAAATATAAAATGTCCCCATAATAAGAGTAAAACCTGAAAACACCTACATTAAGATAAAATGGTCAAATTATGAAAATAAGGGACTAAATAATGTTATATTTATATAGAAACAAATTAAATTAAAATGTTGTATGTGTAACTTTCAACTTTATATGAGGTAGGGGTTATAGAAAAATTGTTATGGCATATATTATTATCCATCCATCCATCCATCGTCAACCGCTTATCCTGTGTACAGGGTCGCGGGGGGCTGGAGCCTATCCCAGCTAACATTGGGCGAAAGGCGGGGTACACCCTGGACAGGTCGCCAGTCCATCGCAGGGCCACACATAGACAGACACACACTCACACTCACATCCACACCTAGGGCAATTTTTTGGAGACACCAATTAACCTAGCCTGCATGTCTTTGGATGGTGGGAGGAAGCCGGAGCACCCGGAGAGAACCCACGCAGACACGGGGAGAACATGCAAACTCCACACAGAAAGGCCAGGGGATCCGGGGTTTGAACCCACAACCTTCTTGCTGTGAGGCGACAGTGCTAACCGCTGCACCACCGTGCCGCCTATATTATTATTATTAATAATATTAATATTATTATTAACTTAATATAAAAACAAGTCAACTGTAAGTCCTCACCATAATATAAAATCAAACATGTGTTTGTTAGGGACAAATCAGACTGGTGATCAAAGGTGCAGTCTGCATTGCAATTGAAGCAGACAGGACTGACATGAGACCTACCTGTCCAGCTTAATAGGATTACACAGTTACAGATACCTTACAGGGTGACCTATGGATCTATTATATGCTTTTACGAACACACGCACACACATGAACTAATGCACTTTTTACTCAACTCACACAATACTGACCAGACACCAGTTTCATCACAACACTTCAAATGAGTTTCTATTATGTTCCAAGATCAAGTACTTAAGTCTCTCTCTTTCTCTCTCTGTCCTCTCAGGTAGAGTGGTGACACCTGTGGGCCAAGTCAGTGTCTGCTGTAGGATTCAGACCATATCTGCTGACACACCTGGTAACTGTACACCTTCATCCCTACTCACGGCGATCGTAACCATGGAGAGAGGTGCATCGAAGGACATTAAAACTCATGAATATTTCAGTCATTGCACCGGGCACGAGTTTGGCATCATACTCAACACGTGTAATGTTTTCTTCTCCTGATGCACAGCACGTCAGCTTCACTGTATCCCTGGCAACCGTATGAGTCACGTTCAGGCTTCTATGAGCATTTGTTATTGCATTTCTGTAAGTGTCCATGCTTGTACACAAGAAGAATATTAAGTATGTATCTGTGCATGTCTGTGTACTTTTTCTATGTGTTGACATATCAGCAAGGATGTAACCAGATGTCCAAGATAGAAGAACCCAAGTTGATTAACCAATATACTAAATATTGGGGGGCAACATGCTAGCGTTTGAGAAAAAGTGTGTGTGCGTGTGGTGTAAGAAAACACAGGAAATCACAGCAATTACACTTTGCTTAAGTGCATGTTTTACAGACTAAAAAACACACAGCAAAATATCACTGCAAAGCTAGGCGAGAGGAATGCATCTAAGCCGAGCGAGTGTGAGCATTAAGCCAGGGGTGATTAAAAAGGAGAGGGAAACCAGAACTGCAGAAGTGTGTACCTTCTTCCCCTTCATTCTGTGCTTCATGATCTTTCACAGCTGTCAAACATACAGTTCACAGCAACAAGGTTAAACACCACACATCCCCTAATTACACACTTACAAACACACAGAGCAATGATGAAGATAGATAGTGTCGGCCCAGTGATCATGGTGCACGCTTTTAGAGTGGCTGTCAAAATAACTACACTAATGAAATGTTTATATACTGCTGGATGATGAAATTATTCTCTTAAAATTCATGATATTTAAACAAACTTACTCTGTGTCTAAATGGCCACAGCAATAGAGTAAAAATCTATTTTCAATTCAGAACAGTACAGACCCTAAATTTAGACGTGTGTGTAGATTACCAGTAGATCAGTTTTACCTTCATCGTCGGACATGTCTAGGAACTCGTTCATGGTCTCTGGAACATTGATCTTGTGTTTCTCATTTACAGGCTGGTTAAAAAGGGACAAACAGGTACAATGCAATATATAACAACAAGGTACAAGTTACATATATGTCAAGATATTGACACTTTATTAAGAATATAAACACTGTAAAATGGCAAATTACATTGATAATATGACATGACATGAATTAAAGTGTAAAATATTGCTCCCTCCAGGGGCAGCAAATAAAATTTCAATTCAAATTGAAGTGTAATATAATATAGTGACTGCATGTGACATGCACATTTTTTTTTATTATTAATGTTGCTAATAGTCATTGACTGAAATGAAAATAAATTAAATTAAATAATGTAAGAATTTAACATGTGAACTCACAAATACACCTTCCTCAGAATTGATTTGCATGTTTTGGGTGGTTGGTTTTTATTCAACTCAGAATGCAAATATGGTTTGCATAAAAGGCCAATTATCAAATCCAATCTCTGTAATAATTGTGTCGATTTGGTTGCAGAGATCGAGGATTATGGAGAAGGTGTACTCAGGAGGTAGATGTTGAGGTAAGACATTTATGAATTACCGTGGCAGTGAGGTTCTCATCTGTAACTCCTCTTAGTGTGTCCACTACAGAGATGTATCCCAGTCGCCGAGCAATGGCGAGAGCTGTGTTCCCATTCTGGTACAAACACACAGACAATCAGACAGATGCAGTGTAAATGTGTTTACACAAACAGTGTAGAGATAGCTTGAAAGAGTCATCCTTTATTAAATGTGTTAATATAATGCACAGCATACTGTAAATGTCAGTGTTATATGTGTGACAAATAGAGCTGTGTGGGTTTGTGTGAAAGGTATGAGAGGATATGTGAGTGTTTTCTCGGTTGCTAGCTAGCTGAGCAAAGCAGTTTTTTTTCAGGATACCTCTGTACTTACCGCTGTGAGCTCATTGGCTGAAGCTTTATATTGAAGCAGCATATTAATGATGTGGGTGTGGCCTTGCTGTGCTGCTTGGTGAAGGGGAGTGTAACCATTCTATACACAGAAAGAGTCAATATACATAAAAAAATATGTACTTATGCATATTAATACATCTTTTGACATAACACTCACAAATGACCCAGCTAACGACTTACATTTGTTTTGGCATTGACTCTGGTCTGATTCTCTAACAGAAAGTTGGCCATCTTCATGTTGCCATAATGACACGCTATGTGCATTGGAGTGTATCCACTCTATTAACAGCAACAACAAAAAAAAGAAGAAGAAAGAGATCAATATGGAATGTAAATGTACAGGAAAGTTGTACCAGATAGAAGGGAAGAAAGGTTTTATTAAACAAATAA
Source organism: Moxostoma hubbsi (assembly GCA_032164185.1). Classification (NCBI taxonomy): domain Eukaryota; kingdom Metazoa; phylum Chordata; class Actinopteri; order Cypriniformes; family Catostomidae; genus Moxostoma; species Moxostoma hubbsi. The sequence goes on from JAVLUX010000023.1 coordinate 11,630,503, forward strand.
GGCATTCAAGGGAAAATCTGACACTGAAGCTCACATACATAGAGCTTCCACATCCTGATTACTCTGAACCCTTGAACTCTGACCTTAGTTTGGGCATCAATCTCAGCTCCATGGTTCAACAGAACTTCAGCAACTCCTATCCTATCATCCTGTGCTGCCAGGTGCAGTGGTGTGAGACCATTCTGTGTTACAAACACATACACTGGGTGAGACAACTTCTAAGAACGAATATGTCTTGATCATGCAAATATACATTAAGCTGATTCCCAGAAATGGTCTTTTGTAAATTTTTGTAATAAATACATGGGCCCAAATATTTAGTAATTTAGCATTAATCTAATCATTACTGAGACAATGGGCCCTATTTGAAGAGCACTAGTGCTAAGTGCAGCACTATACTTTGAGTCATAATTGCAAATGCCAATGGGCATTGCCATGAAATTTTGGTATTTTCATGCAAGCATGCGCTAATTTTAGACATGAGTGATTTTGGCGAATCTTTGGCAAAGCATTAATGATCTGGGTCAAGTGCAATTTCATTCAGAGGTTCTTCTCCAGTTATTGTACAGTATGCATCCTACTATATAGTCCAATCTCTGTCAAAAACCAGCGATATAAACAAAGACAGAACACATAAGATGTTGGTAGTGTAAAGGGACTGTATGCAATGAGCAAGAAGAATATAAATATTAAGAGAAATTAATTACAGAACTTTAATTTGTGGGTGAACTATTCCTTTAAGGTATTAATGTCTTTTGTGAGAGTCTGTTTCATTTTTTCAGCTAGTATTAACAGTGATTGTATTGGGACTCACTTCACTTCTACCAGCCTATTTTGAATTTGAAAAATTGTATTAATTTATTGAAACACAAAATAATTAAAGCAAAAATATTTCTAAATTTAAAATTACACTTCAGACGAAACGAAAATATAATCAAAATAACAAAGTGGTCAAAAAAATCATACCAAATCCAAACATTTTATTCACTCCAACTTCTTTCACCGTGCATTAAAAATCACTCTGCGACAACAGGTGGAAGAATACCAATACAAATTAGATCATAAATAAAATTCTATATATAAACATAATAATATTAATTGAAAAATAATCCATGACCTATACATTTTTGTTTCATAAAACGGGTATTGTCAGGGACATAATGTGATGTTCCATAATATTTTCAGAGTTTGGACATGAACTTTATTACCACCTATTGGTGGAATCTCCAGTTTCCAGGTGGAGTTTAGACTTTGTGCTAAAAACAGACTTGCTTTTAAATGGTCTCAGCGCAGTGACCAGTTTTTCAGGAAAATAGCAAATTACAAAATACAGCCACAGTTTGTGCACACACACCCACAGAAAGTGCAAACACACCCACCCATGCCACTTGCACTTTGCCTTTGCACAAAAATTGCGATTTTAATTAGTATGCTCACGAAAATTGGATAAGCTGTAGCGCACAATCATTAAGCACAGCGCTGCACTTTCCGCACTCATGAAATTAGAACCCATTCCATTTTCCAAGCCCTGTGCAGTACGTTTTTTTTTATGTATATGTATGTTTACCTTATTGCCCATATTAACATTAGCGTGTTTGCTAAGCAGTAGAGACACTAGGTCAACACTGCCCTCCTGTGCGGCGAGATGCAAAGGGCTGATGCCCTGACGGGTCACTGTGTTACACTCCGCCCCATATTCCAGCAACATCGTCCCAATCTCCAACTGATTCTTCTTAGCCGCAATGTGGAGTGGAGTATAACCATTCTTCAGAGAATTAGAAAGAGAGATGCAAAGATTCAGCATTTGATACATACCTAGAACCTATTTTTGTATCTTTCCAGTATTTTGGTCTTAACACAAGTTCCATAACTTTCAGCTATTTAATATTTTTTAGACTTTCTCAGTGTGCTTTTTTCCCCAATTTGGAATGCCCAATCCCCAATGCGTTCAAAGTCCTCATGGTGGCGTAGTGACTCACTACTGGCGGAGGACGAATCTCAGTTGCCTCCGTGTCTGAGACCGTCAATCCATGCAACTTAAAGCGCATTACCGTGGAGACATAGCGCATATAGAGGCTTCATGCCATACACTGTGGCAATCATATGCCCCCTACCCATACATTTGGTTCTCAAAATCATGAATATGATTGATTATTCTGTTTTTGTGCAAATAATATGCTCATTTAAAAAGAAACAATACAACAGCTCATGTAAGAGAATGTTCCTGAGGAGGGGAAAGATTATGTGTGGGTAAATTAGGCATTGTTAAAAGCAACGCTATTGAGATTCTCTGTTAGCTCAGTATAAACAATATGGAGAACTTATGTGAGCTACTTCTGATGACATGCTTAATCCAACGAACCATCTCAAATGGGTCATTCTGTGTGTGTGTGTACCTTAGCCGCAGAATGAGGAGATGCTTCCTGGTTCAGCAGTAACAGAGCCAATCTCTGATTATCAAAGTGAGCAGCCACATGCAGTGGTGTTAAACCACTCTACAACACACACACACACACATACACCCATGCAGACCCCAGCACGATGAAACACACAAAAACCCACGTGAACATGCACACACACACACATTCACACAGACATAAGATGCAAGCATGTAAGCACATACAGTACATGGGTGTGCACACGGAGGTGTATACACACACACAAAACACAGACACAGCGTGTTAAGTTAGGGAAGAGAACCCAGCAAACTATTTTAAGCTAGCAGCAATGAACTCAAACACAATATGAAGTGCCAAATGATTGCAGAACACCACACATACAGGAGGAGTGTACCCAAGAAGTCCTTTCCTTTCCACAGTTTAAGCTCCAGTGTTGTTCAATTATTTTGTCTCATGAGCTGTTTATTATTGTTTTAGATTCTTGATCTTTATTACTTATGAAAGCTTAACCATTAAAATCTTTTCAATGCAAGAATATTGAGAAAAGGAATCACATTGGGGGTAGGGTTACACTGATGAACAGGTAGAAGGTAGAGCCAAGCGCACACTACATGACTTTAGTGCGTCTCCTTTGATGTTGAGTCGCCAATTAATAGGCGACTGGTCTGCGACAAGAAGTCTCAGATCGCACGATTGATAGTTGTGTAGTGTCCGCACTCCTGCGACTCGCCCGGACTGGTCACAGACACTACGATGAATTTCAAGTGTATTTAAAGAAAAACAAATGACTATGCATCTTTAAGTGTGCACAGTGCACAGATACCAAGTCATGTAGAGTGCACTTGGCTTAATTAAGCTGTGTTATATGGAAAGGGAATTTAAATATGACACCGGTATGCAAATGTGACCGGCCATGCATAATTGTGTGTTTGTAACCATGTACTTGTGGTTCTTGTTGTGTGTGAGAGTGTGTAATATACACATACAGTATGTTGACCAACCTTGCCTGCAGCATCTGGTGCAGCTTTCTTCTGTAGTAGAAGATTAGCCACTTCCAACTGTCCGTACTTAGCGGCCACATGCAGGGGAGTGAACCCTTTCTGTGAGTGTATATGTGGGGAATAAAGAGAGAGAGAACCAAAACAGAATGTAAAAATATAGAAGTTCTACACAGGAGATTCATCTGCTTTTCATTCTAAAGAGCTAAAGATGCTACAGCAAGTAAGGTAACAAACACTTGTAGAACAAATAGTACAAAACATACCTTGGTTGCTGCAGAAAGGGAAGCTCCCTGCTCCAACAGGAGAGCAGCTATTTCCCGATGACCCTCACGGGCGGCTAGGTGAAGAGGTGTGTAGCCGGAGGTGGTGGCAACGCTGGGTGATGCCCCTTTCTGCAGCAAGTGCTGCACAATCTCCAACTTTCCCAGACGACTAGCTATATGTAGGGCCGTTTGGTCATCCTGAAGAACATCGTAAAGACACGGAGAGGGAATAAGAGACAGATGAAGGGAGGTAGGGCTGCAAATGATCATGCATCACTTCCATGCGTTTATTGGGAACGAATGTGGAAACTGGTGTATTCAAATTTGAACTTCTGTGTGCTAGTCTCACCTTGGCTTTGATGTCCACTTTAGCACCATTCTGTAGCAGATATCTGACAACATCAGCCTGGCCCGCCCTCACTGCCATGTGCAACGCCGTTTCACCTCTCTAAAACACACAAACACATTCCAACAAATTACTTTATGCATAAACTACCAGAAAATATTAGCTTTTGCTATAGTGCTGGTGACTTTTTATTCCAAATTCCAGCACCATGCACTACTGATTGGGCTACAGGAGCATAGTTCTTCAACTTCTTGTTGCAAAGTTTGACAAATTATAGAACAGTATAGCATGATGGTATAATGGGTAATGCAAAATGCATGCACATGAACATAGACGGTATATCTTTGAGTGATAGAAAGAGGAAACATACCACATTGGTGGTGTTGGGTGAGGCTCCGTGATGCATGAGCTGTTTTACTATGTTCTCATGACCCATAAATGCAGCAACATGGATGGGTGTCAACCCTGACTACAAAAAAAATAAAATAAAATAATAATTTTACAGAATATTCCAAAAACAAATGGACTAAATATTCTGCAGACTATTAGCAAGTCTTATACATTCAGTTTTATACATACAATCTTTAAATGTTGCTATGGTAAATTAAAAGTTATCACTGTACTTTTTTTTCTGCTGTACATTACTTTCTTTAACTTATCTAAAACATAAATATCTTTCTGTCTCCTGTACCTCGGTGACTGCCTGCAGTGATGCCCCATTTTTCAGCAGCAGTTCCATCACCTTCACTCGATTCTTCTTACAGGCAATATGAAGAGGTGTGAAACCATTCTGTAAACTCACACAAATGATCTGGTTTACTGAGCTATCACCACACCCACTTATACCAGAAGTGGGGAACCACAAAACACATTTTTTTTCTCTGGACCACTGAATAAGCAGTATGCAAACTGAACAGTGCATACTTGTTCTTATTTCCTAACTAACTTTATTTCAAATTGTTTCTCAAGTCTTCAAGTTCTTTTTTTAAACTCTGAGCATTTAAGTGACACATCCACTCAGTTTTACTACGGCAACAAGCACAGCGATGTGTCACCTTCCTACCACCACTGTACTTTTGTATCACACATTGTAAAGGGAAAGATTAACATTCATACAGCTGCATCTGTTAACAAAGGAAAAATAACCCAGTTGTATACCCCCCCCCCCCCCCCCCAACAACAATGAAACCCAAAGAGTGAAAGAAAGAGAGACAGAGAAAGATGGAGACAGAGGCCAGACAGATTAAGACAAATAAAAATAAAATGACCAAAGTAAATTCAGCATCAAATTAATTATGGTCTATTTTTCTCTCTTTTCTCACCAGGGCTTTCACATTAGGGTTGGCCTTCTTATCCACAATGACTTTGGCCACTTTGTAATGTCCACAGTGAGCAGCCACATGCAGTGCAGTCAGATAATCATTGGTGACATCATCCACAGGGGCATTGTGCTGCAGAAGCAGTTGGACGCAGTTCAGGTGATCACCTTGGGTCGCCATGTGCAGTGGAGATAGACCGTTCTACAACAACCCATATAATACGATTTTAATAAAGTACATTTAACAGAAACAATGGTAAACCATTAAATGATCTGTTATAACCTGTATATTTCAAATAAAATTTGCAGGACATGCAAGGAGGAGAATTTTCTAAGAACCTTCCACGAAAAAACAACCTGGAGTTCTATGCAAGGTGCAATATACAAATTTCCAGTCTGTCAAAAACAATATCATTAAAGATGAGTTTTTATATTTCTCAGCATCGTAAATAACTTACTCTGAAGGAATTGATAAATTTAAAGTAAAGTTCACCCAGAAGTTAAAATTCTATCATCATTACCCTCTTATGTTGCTACAAACCTCTATGAATTTCTTCTGTTGAACACAAATGACATGTTGATGCTTCTGTCAGCATTCACTTCAATTGCATCATGTTTCCAAACAATAAAGTGTATGGTGGCTAAAGCTGTCAGCCCCTAACATTCTGCCTAACATCTAATTCTTTGTTCCATAGAAGAAAGAAAGTCATATGGGTTTGGAACAAAATGTTGGTGAGTAAACAAGAATTTTCATTTCTGGCAGAACCATTCTTGATATCCCTAAAATGAAAAATGATTTATAAGGGCTTTCAAGTTCAACAGGAAATTACTCCTGCCTTGGCACCTAAAACCACAATCTATGGTGAAATATATGATTCCGGGAGTCAAGAGAAAATTTGATAGCAGTCAAAGAAAAAAAGGCTTGGCTAAATTTTGTAGTTGTTGCTGGTGGTGGTTGAGGAGATTCCCAATATACTACATAAAGCACTTTGAGTGCCTATAAAAGCGCTATATAAATTATTATATATTATGTATTGTTATTATTGGATGTTACAGCCACAAGGGGGAGATCATGGGTAGTTCTGTTATAACATCTGCACATACGCACACACATACACAAAGGGGCAAAATAATAAGGGTGGTGAGAGAGACAGAAGTCATACTTTAGTCTTGGATAGGATGGGGGCTTCCCTGTCCAGTAGCATCTCAACAACCTGCTCGTGTCCACTGCGTGCTCCACAATGCAGAGGGGTTAAACCGTCCTACACACACAGAGCGATACAAAATATAAGTCAAATTTAAAAAGCAACTTCTAAGCTCAAACTGTTTTAGAAACAGCTGATATCGTAGACAAACCTAAAGCTTATCAGGTTGATATTTCTTACAAGGGTCACCCCTATCGCCGATTCGTCATGTAATTTGAAAACGCTACGACTTCCATGACAAGACAGACAGTTGTGTAATATGAACAGTACCACAATCCAACGTCTTTGAAAGTTGTGTAGTGTGTAGAAGGCATAAGCCTCTCACTTCAGGCAATATACTGTATTGCATTTTTATAATTCAGTGGCTGTAGCCTAATAGTTCCCTATACAATACTCAATTCCTGAGATATATTTTTCTAGATTCCAGTCACCAAATTGTGTAGCAAGGTAATTCACTAAATGTAAGCAATGTCCTAAGGTGCTGTTTGACATTTCCTTGAGGTGAACATACCACTGAAGTTTTTCTAATCTAATCCTTTAGTCTCTGAGAATGAGCTGATATGCGTTTCTGTGCACAGGTAAAACACTGGTTATGCACTTAAATGTTTTTAAGCATGACTTTTATATGATATATTTTATATTAGTGCTAATGCACTGCTATATTAGCATTTATAAATTGTTATTGTGTGTACAGCATGGATTTGTGGCTGTTTACATGTTACCTTGGTCTTGGCCTCAATCTTTGCTCCTCGGTCCAGCAGCAATTTCACCATGTTTCCATTCCCTCTCTTAGCTGCCACATGCAGCGGAGTGATGTCATTCTGTGCAACACACACACACACACACACACACACACACACACACACACACGCACACACACACACGCACGCACACACGCACGCACACATGCACACCAGACAAAACAGGGCAAGAGAAGCAGTCATTAAAAAGACAATCATGACTGGTGAAATCTAGACAAAACTTATATATACAATATTCTAGTTGGCACAACAGATTGTAAATGGAATAAATGTAAATGGAATGGGAAGGGAGGGGGCATCCAAATATGACCCTCAGGCTAAAGCAGGTTCATACATATGTTTGTTTAGGCTGTGTTCGACATCTGACAGTTTAAAGGGTTATAACAGCTTTAGCTGGGAGGGCAGATGCACACACACTCACTCAAACATACATGTGAGCATGTGTGTGCACAAGGTGCCTAGGGCAGATCATTTAGTCCATTCATCAACACAATTGCAGAGCACTATTCCTCACTCTGGTTATATAATGTATACTGTATATACACAATAATGGAATACTGCCCCTTCTGATACTGAGAAGAACGGCATGCTGCATATTATGGTAATCTTAATCACCGGTTAGAGTGAAGGATCAAGATAGGGCCACAGACCTTGGAAATCAAAATATTTGGGGGGGGATTTCTCTTTTATTTTTAGCAAGATAGAAGTAACATTATGTGCTGTAATGTTAGTTTTAAACCAGAAAATCAGAATTATAATGTCTCTATATGAAGAATCCTCAAGAGTAACCCCTTTTGTTTCTGTGATGTGTCTTTGATGTGCAATTCTGTGTAATCATCACTTTTGAAGAATTGATGGCAGACTGCTGCCTAACAATCTAGGTAGCATTACGTCACCAATGTGTGGACTCCACAAGGCATTTGGGACAGGGTCATAGAGAAGATTTAAACAGATAGAGGGTTTTATTTGCTTTCTGATCTCATCCTCCTGAACAGCAGATGGAGCTGTAATCTTACCCTTGCCATGAAGTCAACTGCTGCTCCTCTGTTTAATAGCAGTGTGGCCACGTTGATGTTTCCATAGTGGGCAGCAATGTGGAGAGGAGTGAAACCACTCTATAAAGAGACAGAAAGAAAACAAAATGGTTTAAAAACTCGTCATTACATTCCTTTTAAATCTCTTTGCACTGGAGTCATTTTAAGGAGTGGTATTTAAGGACAGGAGGAACATTTGATTTTGGTCTGAATTTGGTTGACCTGTGTAGCAGCCAATAATGTAATAACTACTTTTAATTTAATAACTGCCAATAACATAATATATTTTCCATTCTTAATGTAATAATTTACCAATAATGTAATACAATTTCTGAACCAATAACGTAATAACTTTTTGCCCATAATATGATAAGTTCTTATATTATTGGCTGGGTTAATAAAAAAAAAAAAAAAAAAAAATATATATATATATATATATATATATATATATATATATATATAAATAATAAATAATTTATTACATTAATGGAAGTTATTACATTATTGGCTGCTACAACCTGCCAAAACGATTACAGAAAAAAATAAATGGCAAATCCTGTTTAATGTACAACTAAATACCATCCTCACTTTAAAATTGACATGAAATTGAATGATACCAATTATAAATGACTAACGGTGAGAATTCATTAGTATTAGAGCTTTTGGTGTAGGAGCTTAGTTTTATCTGGATTTGGACACAAATACAATACTTTTATACTGTTTATGAAGTGATGGTGGTGTAGTGGGCTAAAGCACATAACGTCTCGGGTTACTTAACTGTAACCCCTGTTCCCTGATAAAAACGGAACGAGATGCTGCGCTGATTTAGCGCTTTGGGAACAAATTTAGCTGTGAATATGTGTGCAACACGTCAATGAAATAGACTAGAATTTATAGCTTCTGCTGATGACATCATTGGATGCACCTGTAGCAGGGCTATAAATAGATGCATCACAGGTGCATCGTCAGGTATTTTGTCTGAAGAGCAGTCCTGGGGCATCCCAGTGCGGCAATGAAGCGCAGCATCTCGTTCCGCTTTTATCAGGGAAGAGGGGTTACAGTTAAGTAACCCGAGACGTTCCCTGACAAAAAGCTACACTTTGATGCTGCGCTGATTTAGCGCTTTGGGAACAAGAATACCCACGCCACCGCACTGTGGATGTCCGGACCCCTTACGGTTGTGTAGTTGTGCTCACAAGAGCGCGAGAGGTCTCAGACATGAGCTTGTGATGTTGACTCAAGGACATAAGAGCCCGGAGTGGCATGAACATCCAAACTATAAAATCTTATAAATGTGCGGAGAGGACCAGCCTGCCGCAACACAAACATGCTGCAGAGGGACACCTCTAGCCAAGGCTTTAGAGGAGGCGACCCCACTGGTAAAGTGAGCCCTGATACCTACTGGCAAAGCTTGACCGCACACCTCGTAGGCCAGGGAAATAGTGTCCCTCACCCAATGCGACATAGTCTGCTTGGTGCTTTGAATCAACTGAAACAGTTTCATGGGCAGAAGGCCCAAAGGGATCACCAGTGCCGCAGATGCCATGAGACCTAGTATTCGTTGATACTTTGCTCAGGGTGTTCTGAATGGACACAATTCAAGCGGGAGGCAATTGTGCCCGCTTCATGATCAAATTCCATACCATGCCCAGATAGGTAATTTCCTGAGTGGGAGAGAGAACGCACTTTTTGACGTAGAGTCTCAGACCCAGAAAAACCAGAAGAGCTAAGATGATATCCCTGTGCTGAACTGAACACAAAGTTCTTGTGACTGTGCTAGTATCAGCCAGTCATCTATGTAATTCAGAATGCGGATGCCCCGGAGTCGCAAAGGAGCCAGTGCTGCATCCATGCATTTCATGAAGGTGTGGGGTGATAGGGCTAGGCCGAATGGAAGAACCCGATATTGGAAAGCTTCGCCCTCTAAAGCGAACCTCAGGAACTTCCTGTGTTGTGGCAGAATTTCTATATGAAAATATGCGTCCATGAGATTGATTGTTACCAACCAATCTTGACTTTGTATTTGAGACATGACCGTCTTGACAGTTAGCATCTTGAACTTGAAAGACCTGATTGAGCGATTCAAGCCTCGAAGTTCTAAAATCAGACGCAACATCTGCTGTAGTAACCTGACTCTTTCTCTGAAAGGGGAACATGTTCTATGGCCCCTTTGACCAAGTGATTTTGCAGTTCTTTCCACGGTAGTCATGCTTATTCCGGTCTACTGTGTTCTAGTCCTCCTCTAACTCTCGAAACACCTGAGGTGGTGGGAATGGAGAGGTTTCGTGGGGGTATCGGGAAGGTACAGGTGAATGCTTCATGTGCCCCTACCCGAGGGGGGTACCCCCACAAGGCTGGGCGAAAGACTGTCAGTGTTATTTCTTCTTAGAAATGACTGCCCTGAGGTCTTGCTTTGGGGGCTGCTGAGGGCAACGAGCTGGCCCCCAGTCTATATGAGGGGGAGCATGACTTGCCACGCTTTGTTTTTGAGCCTCCCTTCTGGAAGGACCAGAGCGAGGCTGGATGGCCGACAGCCCCTCCCCTACACTCAGGTCCTTCAACAGATCAGCCTGGTATGCCTGTAACACTGCCATAGTGTGCAGGGCAGCACCAGCCTGACCTGCTGCCTGATAAGCCTTCCCCACAAGCGTGAAGGTGGTCTTGCACGGATTTGAGGGGAGAGTGGGTCTCTTCAGTGAAGATGCCGAGTCAGGGGAGAGATAACCTCAAGTGTCTCTTCTACCGGCGGCATCACTGAATACCCCCGTGCCTCGGCACCCACGATAGTCAAATATGTTGACGTCGAGGGCACGAAGACATGGGAAGCATAAGGTTTCCTCCATGAACTAGAGAGCTCGTCATGGAGGTCATCAGAGAAAGGAAGGGACTGATATAGCTTTACCTTCCTTATTTTATTTTTTTTGGCCACCAGACAGAAATATGTCTTCTAGTTTGGAGCGTTTGGGGGTCTCTTGTTCATGTGGCCAGTCTAACTGTAGTCTGGCCACAGCCCAAGTATCCACCACGAGTAATTCCTCAGCCGCTTTGTTATTGTGTGAAATGTTCAGAGGTTCAGCTTCCCCCTCGTGAACCGAAGAGGCGCCGAAGCGCGTTTCAGGCTTATGAGAAGGATCAGCTGGATCTCGGTAGAGAGCGAACGATAGGGACGAACCCGTCTCTCGCTCCTCAGTCAGATCTATGCAAGAGCCACACGATGAAAGAGTGGGTGCAGGCTCTTGGAAGTAAGCGAGACAAGTGTGAAGCATTTTGACTGTAAACAGATCGCAATGCCCTGCCCCAACGTAAGAGCAGCATTCTCTTCCCCCAAACACACAAAACAAAACTGGTGGGTGTCCGTTTCAGCCATAGAGTGTAAACATGGGAACACACACCGCTTGCTTTGTTTATCAGTCATTCTTTTCCTTCTTTTTTTTTTTAAAGAAAAGAGAAAGGTTTCTGCGCACTGCCTAACAATTCTAACTCCTAACAGAGGAAAGTAGAAAGTTCTGACAGTCAAGAAGCACAACACACAGAATGATCTGAATACAAAAGATCTGACGATGCACCTGTGATGCATCTATTTATAGCCCTGCTGCAGATGCATCCAATGATGTCATCAGCAGAGGCTATAAATTCTAGTCAATTTCATTGACGTGTTGCACACGTATTCACAGCTGGTCACACCTAAAGTTGTTCCCAAAGTGCTAAATCAGCGCAGCATCAAAGTGTAGTTTTTTTGACAGGGAACTGTTAATCAGAAGGTTGCTGGTTCAATCCCCACAGCCACCACCATTGTGTCCTTGAGCAAGGCACTTAACTCCAGGTTGCTCTGGGGGGGATTGTCCCTGTAATAAGTGCATTGTAAGTCACTTTGGATAAAAGCATCTGGCAAATGCATAAATGTAAATGCACTTTTATTAGAAAGTAAGCAAGGGCTAATGGATCTGTGTGCATTATCAGAATATCAGTTCTTAATATCAAAACATTTTTAAACAGCCGTCGAAGCAAGATGGAGGCATCCTATAGAATGTGTTGCAGTCAAGGCCTTCCAGTTATGGAGATTTCCATCTCAATTAGCCAATAATTCACCAAAAGGAGGTGGTGCTCAGTGCAGCCCCTTCCCCACCTCTGTTTTCTCCCTCATCTTCATTGGAACAAGGCTCCACCCACTTTTAGGGAATTATTGCAATTATCAGCCACAAGCATGAATGGATAAACTGCAAGGCTTTAAACATTTCCAGTAATAAAAACAGTAATACACCATGAGATTTACAGAACTAACTCTTGAATAAAGACAACACATAGGATCACCATTGGGGAACAACATATGAACACTGTCCCTGATTACTAGGGCCATCACAAAGTCATCATGGATTACCCTGAGTAATCAGTGCTCTCATGTATCATTTCACTCAGAAAACTCCTCATTTAAACAACTGTGTAGATAATTGTTTGATCACACAGTGATATCCTGGAATATATTAATTAGGAATATGACTGTAGAGACGGCAGTAAGCTCTTTATATTGTGGTTGTTAGGTGCAATTTGGCAATGTTTTCTACCATGCAAAACTATCTGAACTTTAAATCTATACAGCAGAACTGCTGTTGCTTGCTGTGTGGGAAAATCTGACCATGCACATGTGCAGATTCATTTAGCAATATTGCAAAGATCCTTAAACTGCAAGATTTCCAGCTGTTTAACTGGTACCAAGGGATAAATTTAGTCTAAAGGCCCATGCAAAAGCCCCGGGGAAGGAGGACAAAACTAACAGACCATCTCATCTCTGAAGCTGGCCAGCCAGGTTCCTTTTCACAGCCAAGTAAACTGTATCACAATCTCTTGTTCTCAAAGGAAAAGCATGCTACTTTCATTGAGTAATAAAAGAGTTTAAAAGGTCAGACTTTAAATGTACCATTGTCTTCAGTCATAGGATGTGGCAGTGATGTAACCTTTGTATTTTGCAACATTCTGATTGTGGTGATTTTTTAAATTATTTTAATATGTTCCGTGAGGTTTAGTTATAAAATAAATAAAGTTTTTTTGCACAATATATCATAATCATATATTTGTAAAACATGCTTATTTTCCATCCTCATTCTGATTCTGGTGCTGCTTCTCCTTTAAGACTTGACAGTAAATGTCCAACGTTATGATTGACTCTCTGCTCTTGACTGACCAGCTCTCTCTTCTTGCCATCTCACTGCTCACTGCTATTGGACAGGTTACGGATGTGATAAGGTGTTGATGTGTTGTGGAGGCAGTCAGATGCAAATGTCTATCACAGTGTGACATAACAATGTGGAGGAAGTAAAGAACGAGTTGTTTTGACAGGTTAGTTTCAACAAATGCTCTTTTTGTAGTAATTAGGAAGTTTTGAGTTCTAAAACTTACAGTACGTTTTTAAAGTACTATGATGGCTTATATATCAGAAGATCAAGGAAAGTTTGATTCCTCATGTCACGACCAATTTAAAATCAACTTTCAATCTTATAGAAGTTCACAAAAAAAATAACAATTCTTGGCATGACAAACATCACAAGACTTGCATCACTTGAACTTCACAAGTAGTCTGAAGTATAATTTTGCAATTCCATCCTTTTCATTTAGATTTTATGTTGTTTTTAGAACAATTCTGGAAATGTATTACAATTTATAAAGGTATTCAAACTTTTGTCGAAATAAAAATTTTGCATCTGACTAAATCTGTGTGAATAATTTTTGTGCAAAATAGTCATTTGTGAATATTTTGTACTGTTTTAATACTTACATACTTACAAATCCAAATTGAAATTAGGTGGCCTTTAGTCTATACATAGACTATATCTATGTTTTAGACTAAAAGATGACCAAATAAACATTTAGCAGATAAACATTTACAATTGATTGTCTTTCTAATTTGGTAAAAAACAGACCAAAAATGCTGATGACTCATCCTGTATGCAGTGGTGTATATCAACTTTTGTCCAATAAAAAGCTCTTTAAAATGAGAGAGTCACCTTATACCACCTGCCATCCACTAGCAATAACAACTAGCAAATTGTGGTTTTAACAGGCTGACGTAAACTAAAGGCTACATTGCCATTTAACAAAAAAGGTACTCTAATATATGTACTCTAATATGTCCAGGCCCAACTTCCTGTTTCGACATCGGGAAGATAACTGCATTAATCAAACCATTTAATGGCCTCTTTAAATGTAAGCAATAGCAACGGTCATGTTTCATGTTTGATCAGGATAATGTCCCGCAAAAGTATTTTAAATCTTGCTAAATCGTGCATTTGTAAATCCAAATGTTGAGGATTCTTTGAAAGTGAAGTATGTCATTTTTTCAATGTTTAAATACCTTCTACTGTATATCAGCTTAATGTGCAGAGACAACTATAAGTAAGCCAACAAACAGCAATACCTAAGATCAAGGGACTTTGAAAACTTATATACTGTAAGTTCTCTCACTTATGTCCTTAGCTGCCAATCTGGTAAAAATGTATATTCACCAAACATTATTAACAGAAACAAAACAAAATCACTGATCCAAAACTCCTTCCATCAATCAGAAAGCTACATATTTAGATGTGGAACCCCGGCCTGTAGCTGCAGAAATCAAAGCATGCTTCAGCCCTTTACCCAAAATATGGTCTCATTCCTCCATCCCCAAAGAGGGTGGACACATAGTAAACGAGAAAAGAAAACAAGAAATGATACATAAATAGAGATGGTACAACATGGGTGGGAGCAACATCAGGGGGTGTTCTAGGCAAAGCAGGGGGTGGGAGGTGGGGGTCAACAGCTTAATGTTAATCGTGGGTGTACCTCTGTCGTTCTATTCACCATCATCTACGTTGAGACGTGAGGAAAGGAGAGAATGGGCAGTTAGTGAACACTGATAGGTTAATGAAAAGAACTAAAGACTAAGTATGGGAAAGTAAGCGTGTTAGAACTCAAATGAACACATAAAACAATTTTAAAAGCAAATAGAGTCTACATTAAGTTGCTCTTTATTATGTCATGCTAAATGTTGTTTTAATTTACAATTTTTTAAATCCTTAATCAGACTATCTTCAGAGCGTGAGGGGGAAGTCTGTTAGACTAGAAGTTCTCAAATGGTGGGTCGTGACCCAAAAATGGGTTGTAGGCCTGTTCTATGTCTTTTTTAATAGGGTCATGGACATTAAAAACTGCAAATAATGAATATAATCATGCATTCTGAGGATAGCAAAATAAATGGATTTATAAACTTTTAAAAGGGAGGATTTTATTGTTGATGCAAAAGGCCCTGTGTTATGCTATATTGGTGCAAAATCTGACACATGGTTGAAGCTAGCCTAATTAGGCAGATGCCAACAAGGACAGGTTGAGTTACATCCCCTCATCCTCGACAACCATGTTAGGCCTCTGCAAATCATGCTAGTATTTTTGACATTTCATTGTAATTATTTTGGCATGGCAAACAATTTTTGTACTGTGTTGAGTTGCCACTTGCCCAATGCAAAATCTGGGTCCTGAAGCAAAACCAGTTGAGAACCACTGTGTTAAAATTCATAAAAGTGTATGAAAGTTTCCAAGTGTGGGTACATTTGACATTCGATTTTGCTCTGTTTGGTGAAGACCTTCGTGACTTTAATAAAAACAAGGGATAGGCAGGATAAATAAAAATATTAATCAATGGCTGAACATGTTTGCAAGCATCTTTCAGACAGACCTTGGACTCTACATCTGCGTTGTGGTCATTCTGAAGGAGCAGAGCAGCAGATTTGGTGTCATCCTTGCGGGCGGCGATGTGGAGCGCAGGCAGACGGACTTTACCTTTTGTATCATTCTCTAACAACAGAGAAACCACCTGGTCATGACCCTGCTGCAGGGCTACAGCTAGCGGTGTAAAACCATCCTAATGGGATCCAAAGAGGACATGGAGAAAATGAGACAGAGAAATAAGAGAGGGTTTAATTCCAATTAACTCTTGTTATCCAAATGAGACCTGAGTATCGATTCATATTCCTCATAAAATAATAATTTATATTCTTTCGTTTTATAATAAAATCTTTCTGTTGCAATTGTGATCAGAGA
This sequence comes from Moxostoma hubbsi, assembly GCA_032164185.1. Taxonomy (NCBI): domain Eukaryota; kingdom Metazoa; phylum Chordata; class Actinopteri; order Cypriniformes; family Catostomidae; genus Moxostoma; species Moxostoma hubbsi. The sequence continues at coordinate 11,646,897 of JAVLUX010000023.1, forward strand.
AAGAGAGTGAGAAAGTTGAGCGAGGTAGGAAGCACTTATCTGTAAACTGCTCAAGGTCATTTAGTCTCACCACAGTAATCAATAAAAGACACGCAAACATACACACACACACACACACACACACACACACACACACCTCAGTGGCGATGCTCTGGCTAGAGTTGTTCTCCAAGAGGAAGCGCACCACATCCAGATGGTTCTCCTGAGCTGCCATGTACAGTGGGGTAAAGCCATTCTGCAACAAACATTGCATTAACCTTATATAAACCTTTCATTCTTATCAGTAAGCTTCATGTGCAATAACATAAATAAAGAATTACAGGTATACGGCAAAATTCGGACAAAGCATTCACATTCAAAGGTAGTCATTAATGTTCCTTAAAACGACAAATCCCAACAGCACAATGTCACATAGTTCCACATAATTTTCAGTCCCAAAGAAGATAAATTAAATATGGAATGTAAACATAAGCATTTATAAAGCCATTCATCTGAGTCCATGGATTGCATTAAGATGTAAAATGTAATTCCTTCATATTTTCACCAGATATTAAACTGTAAATCTAAACATATTTTTGTTCACATAGAAATAAAACATTACAAAAATATTTAGGTTATGTCAATATAATTTCTCACCTTATCTAATTTCTTTCTCTTTATTTTTGTGAATATATTCTTCTGATTTTACATAGCACAGAAACATTTAGCGACCGACGTGAAGTAAAATGTGCAGCGTTTTTCTACAGCTTGAGATGCACAAAAGCCTGGTGTCCTTATCCAGAAGACGGCAACGGAAGGTTGCTTTAATGCAATTCTGAAGTGAGAAGCTTCTCTTTGCAGGCATGCGAGATGAGAATTATGCACCTTGCTTTGCTGGGCCCCCTAGTGGCTTGGGGGCCCTAAGTGCCTGCTATTACTGCTTATAGCAAGAAACAACCCTAGTCATGGATTTGGACTTCGCAGACTGTCTGGAAAGTTTAAACATCCGTTCCAGTGAAGCGCTTTCATCAACAAAGACAATTCTTTTAATTTGTCAGACATTGAGACATTTTAATGGGCAAAAAACTTTACTGGCTAACAGAAACTCTGACACACACACACACACACACACACACACAACTCATCCAAGCTACCCCCTCCTTTTTAGTAGAAAAAAACAAAACAAAGCAAAAAAAATCAAATGCTATTATTTGTGGAATATGAAATAAAAAGCTTTACAGTATTTGATTTTCTTCATAAGCAGTAACTTGCTGTGGTATCTGAACACCCATGTTGCCAAGGCAACCCTGTCATTCTTAATATTTTAGAAATCAGCAGGGATTTCCCTGGAGGGGACAGTCCCCCATTAAACCCACCCTACTGTAACCCCAGTGACCCTGTTCCCATAGAAACGCAGGAATGCTGACAAAGCAGGTAAATTGACAGCAATTCTTTTGTGATGATGTCGCATAATGCACAGCCACAAACACAGCCTGCATTTATCATCATTATTTGTTTTATTCTATATTGGTCAGGATCCTATCACTTTGTCAGTCATGTTTCTAGTGGTGAAAGGATTCTGACATTCATGTTCTGTGTTTGTATTTTCATGTTCGGAGCATGGTGTCTGGGTCCTGACGACGGTTTCTGTTCTGGGTCGGGATTCAGACACTCATGCTCCATGTCCCGTCTTCTGTGAGTGCATGGTTTTGGGTTTGCTCCCCTTGCCATGCGTTCTTCTGTGTGTTGTGTGAGTGCACATGTCTGTGTTTGGTCCTTCATCACCATGTGCACTCATGTCTGTTTTAGTCTTGTGTGTTAGCACATGGCTTTGTGTTTATCTGCCATGTGCTTCCCTGACCCCGCCTCCTCGTTACCCTCATCTTTCTCCCTGTTTATTCCTTGTTATTTTAATTGTCTTTACCTGTTCCTCATGTGCCCTACTTATATATATTGTGCTCCTTTTCTTCCTGTGTTTACCCGATCCTTTTGTTTCACATCCTGTTCAGTTAACGTTCGTTTGCTCTGTCTCCCATTCTGGTTTGTAATCTTGTCTTTCAGTTTGTTGTTCTTCAAGAGTTTATTGTTATTTGCTTTTCAGTTTTATTAGTTTTTACTCCCCTGTGAGAGTTTGTTTTCACCTGTTTGTATACTTTTCCTCATTCCTGCAATTGAGTCCTCATTCCTGACTCATTCCATGATAATATCTTTATATATTCTATAGCATTTAAATTCCTTTGCTTTTAGTTCAGTATCTATTTCATATAATTTAGTGTACATTTCTAAATTCTTAAATGTGACATACTGTACCATGGAAAACAGGGATTTCCCAGCTCATATAAAAATAAATGACACTGTTTTTGGTCTAAAAATCCTTAACTAACACTATAAGACTTGAGTGGAAAAAATACAATGCTACAAAAATGCTATGGCTCCTTTAACCAGCCCTGTGTTTACATCTGCATCCCCTCAGCTCAGAGCAGGAAATACTGTTATTACAGGCACCTCAGTAATGTAGTTGGCCTTCATAGCTTATTGAGCTCATGTTTAAAGCAGTGTGTGTTTATGTGTTTAATGACTTTGTTGGACCACTAAAATAGCACAATGACAGACAGAGAGTGTGTACGTGATCTGGCCTGCATTCTTCCTTCTGGATGATCCAACTTAGTGAGTGTGTGTGTATTAAAGGTATTTTGTGGGATTATGGAGTGTGTACCTGACTCTGTGCATTGACGGTGGCTCCATTTGTCACTAGTTCTCTCACCACGTCCACCTGTCCAGCCAGTGAGGCGATGTGCAGCGCTGTGTTTCCTTTCTAGATTAGAGTGGATAGACAAATGACAGAGAGAGAATGAGTGGCATCTCTCTACTGATCTCTCTACCACCTGTTTGTGTCACCCCATCCAATGGGCACTTTTGTTCCACTGGCATCCACTAACCCCCCATCAATCACTGGGCATTCCGTCCCCACTACCAGAGAGGTGTTGTTTGTGCTGGCCTTTAATTTACCTCCATACACACACATCCTGAAGGGTGAAAACATCGCTAGAGACTTTATACCCAGTGTGAACATGCTCACAGGAGCAGAGAACAACATGTGATATCAGAAACGGAAACAAACGTCTACAAGCAGAGGAATCTTAGATTGTGTGTACATGAGAGTGTGTTCATATTTAGCTATATATTGGGGACAAAACTGTCAGCAAATTTTTTAATTCCACAATAACAGTAAAAATAAACAATGTCTTCTTTAAAATAAAAAAAATATTGTGAGGGTTTGGTTTAAGGGTAGGGTTAGGGGATATTAAATACCATAAGTTAAGTATTAAAACAACAAAAGTGTATATAAAGTCTCAACCATAGTGTGTGTTTGTGTGTGTGTGTGTGTGTGTGAGAGAGAGAGAGAGAGAGAGAGAGAGAGAAAGAGAGAGAGAGAGAGAGAGAGAGTGACACTGACCTTGGTTGCTGAATCTACGTTGGCATCCAGTTTGAGTAGCTCAACCACCACCTCCACATGCCCCTCTTTGGATGCCAAGTGCAATGCATTCAACCCATTCTGAAACACACAAATTAAAACCAACTAAGTTTTGCTAATGAACAGGATGGCAATGCTGGTCCAACACTAACTAGCATAAAACAGCCTGGCTCAAAATGGAAATTGATGTTGGTTTAAATTAGTCTTTTCAACAGGGAATACAAAACAATATAAATATAAACGTATGTGCACACCACCCACTGTAAATCCCTGCAGAACAGCATTTGATCAAATGACATCTCAAAAGACACTATTCAGAACAATGTATCAGAGATATGGCTGACATCTCACAACTGTGACATTTTTATTTGGTGATCCTGATTTAAAAGGGATGGTGAAATGTTGTGATGGTTTCAGAAAGGTTGATCCTCTATTATGACATAAACTGCTACCCAGACAAACCTGGTGTTTTCCCTGATTATCCATAGCATTTCAGATGCAAATTCCTCATATGAGCAAAGCATCCCAACAATGGCCAATGGCCGCATAATCATCATCATCATCATCACATCTTTTTAGAATTCCATGAGAGAAGCCTAATACTAATAATGATCAATATTGCAACAGCATAACAGTTGACAAACAATGCTGTATTTGACATTTAAAGTAATAACAGGGTTGTGCATATTTAGTAAGGATATTTTATGACACTAAAAAAGTGACTATTATGAGAGTTTATTACATTATACCATAATGTACCAATAATAACACTATACTGTTGAACTTTTACTGTATATCACAGAGTAGGTCTAATGACAGTAAAACAGCATCTAGCTGTAATGATAATAATATTGTCTTGCACAATAAAACCTGGTTTATGCTCGATCTATCTGCACTGGCACAAAGGTGCATGCTTGTGGCGGTCAGCATTGCTTCAAATCTGTTTGGCAAACTGCTGTTTCAAATGGTATTTTCTCCACAATGCTTCTTGTCATTTCAGAGAATAGTGGGAAACAAGTAAATGCCTTTGTGAATGTGTCAAGCTCAAGTCTTAAGGGTGATGACATTTCGTCTTATGGTAACAGAAATTATTCATACCTGATTACAGATGTTGATGTCGACACCAGTCTTCAGGTAGTCGAGTACCTTCTCAAGGTTCCCTGCCCTCGCTGCACGCAGGTAACTAGCATTGCTGTCCGACTGCAGATAACAACAAAGAGAAAAAAAGAAGCAGTTAATTACTTCTTTAAAAAATGAGGTCATAGGTCAAATCCAGGCCAACTGTGAGGTCATAAATGATCAGCAACAAACCAAACGCATTTACAGCTTTAGACAGACATAGTCAGAGCTCATTAAATCAATTAAACTTAAGGATTCATACCAACTCCATCTTTGCTCAGTGCCATTAATCTATATAGACACACATTTAGAGAAATGTAAGTTTTAGTTTTTAGCAGTCGGCATCCTACATTGAATCTACAATCCCACACAGGGCCGTAACCACAATACAATTTGAGGGGGACAAGTTCCCCCCAATAATCAGATACGGCCAGATTGTCCCCCCCCCAATAATTTATATCCTTGTTGCTGTTCTGCTGCAGTCCATTATACGGCGCTGTCTAATTGTCATTAGGTTGTTGCAGGAATAAATTAATGGTTTAAAAAAAGTGTAATTTTTAATGCGCTCAGTTGTCTATCACCACTCGTCAATGTCATATTAGATTGATGAGCCGATGTTGTACTGACCGACATTCATTTCCAAGTGTGCAAACTATTCACCATTTGGCAAAATTTGTAGATTGGAATTTAAAATATGTCACGTACTGTATGTGACTTGTATGTCTTTCATAATTGTGAATGTGAAAACATTAACAGAGCAGTTTTCAGCGAATCAGGCTTAAGGCTTAATGTGAGTATATTGTAAAGCAATTGAATGAATGTGGCTATCTGGTATGTTTCTGAAATATCTTATTAGCAAATTTATTCTTGGGGTTTTTTCTTGGAACATACAAATATGACAAGTACACTATATTCCAAGCTTTCTGGGGCCACACAACAGCTTTGTGTTGTATGGACTTCTTTTATGGTATTTTTATGATTTTTTTTTTTATCTCTTTGGACCTTGACAGCAGTGGACAATCGAAGTTGCAGAGCGAACACCTAAAAATGTTAGCAGTCCATTTTGAGCAGATATCCCAGTGTTCCTGCTGAAAACGTATCCAAAAAAAAATTTAGTATAGTAAATAACAATCATTAAATTGTTATAATATATCTCTTTCCTAGCATTTGTCCCACATAGGTGCAGGGTCCGCTTCGTGATAGTCTGCATATATATTTGATTTGGCACAAGTTTTACACCAGATGCCCTTCCTGATCCAACCCCCAGTGGCTGGGGGACTCTCACACACATACAGGACAATTTAGAGTCTCCAATTCACTTGACCTGCATGCTTTTGGACTTGTGGGGGAAACCAGAGCACCCAGAGGAAACCCACACAAACATGGGGAGTACATGCAAACTCCACACAGAAAGGCCCTAGTTGAGCCAGGACTCGAACCCAGGACCTTCTTGCTGTGAGGCAACAGTGCTAACCACTGAGTCACCGTGCCACCCAATCACTATATATATATATATATATATATATATATATATATATATATATATATATATATATATATATATATATATATATATATATATATATATATATATATATATATATATATATATATATATATATATATATATATATATATAACAAAACACTTATTTAGCACGAAATTTACTACATTTCACACAAAAGATTGCAGTTTTTTCAGATTTCTCTTTAGTCTTCAAATTTTGTGATTTATTTGCACATTAATAAACTGTTAATATATTAGGAAGAAGGAAATAACATTACACACAGTAGTCCAGCAACCATGGGTGGAATGTGCGTATTACAATTTCATTTACTCAAGAAATACCGAATCAAACCAATTGTACATACAGTGCATAGTGAATAATACATTTACTTATCACACACGTGAGGCACTTTTACCTTGGGCTGCATCCGAAAATGTAGCCAGCTGACTTACTACCTCACTGCATAATCAGTTAATGGCTTAACTGTTTTGAATAAATGGAACTATTAAGGAAACTGAACTGGTCTCTTAACAGTTTGAAAAGCACCCTATTTTCATCCAAACTACGTATATCCTCCAGAGGCAGTTTTCCTGGTTTTGGACGCAGTCGTGAAGTTGCACTCACACGCTCGTGCAGGTCCAGTGCGAGCAGCAATCTCCTGACAGTTTAAACGGCCTGTATTTGTGAATCAGATTAACTTTTGATCCTGATCCTGAAGTTTTTGATTCTGGCTGATGGAATACACACTTCAGAGGAAGATATTAGATGATATTTAAATATTGATATCTGTCTTTTATCATTAGAACAGAAAGTTAAAAGTGACAGGAATTGCTGAGGAGAGGCAGATAGAATACGTGCTTTAGTGTTTTGGTTTTTAATCTTTCTTTAAAAACATTTTCTTTAAAACCCATAAAATGTATAGAATTATAACAAAACGATCCATGTTAGCACTTTTGATCTGTGATTTATATTTCAGACACAGAAATTAAATATTTATTTCGATTTTCAAAAGAGAAGTTATGGGTGGACGGTCGCACCACATGAATATTTAACTATTTAAATGTGAAAAAATTACTTATTCCTTAAAAACATTGGAAAGTTGAAAGTGGTTTCATATATTTTAGAGGTACAACATATACTTGCTTCTTTTATAAAATTGTAACAGAATAAGTAGACGTCACGACCCATCTTTTGTTTATATATTGAGCTATTTATATTTTCTATTCCCTAACCCTATCATACCCCTTAACTTAACCCTCATAGAAACCTCATAGTTTGCGGCAGAAATATAGGTTTGTCCAGCTAATGAAAGGTAGGGAAGTGTTCAGGAAATCTACTTAATCATTATTATTTTTGCAATTCCATTTAGTTACACAATAGTGGCACACACACACACACGCACGCCCACACAAACACACTTTATCAGAATAAAAGAAAGGGGTTATCACTGAGACACACTTACACAGGGAATTCCTTTAATTGAGAGAGGCTAAATTTAGATTCCACTAACCCTATTACAACCCCCTCCCTATAACTACCCTCAGTATGTGTGTATGTCTGTGCTGGCAAGAAGATCTGGAAAGAAATGGGACTCACTTTCCAAAAGTAACTCATCTGAGTTTGATAGCAGAGGGTACGCCGATACATTATGAAGTTAAATTGTGCTTGTGTTCCTCTTGTGACAGATAAACTCAAGAACAGCACACACAGAGAGGACAGATGAGTCCTGTAGATTCTTCCAATATTCTCTGTTCATAATGAACTGTAAACCCATTATCTAAAGTAATTCACCCCAGCTATTCTGAAGGGAAACCCTCATTTTCACCTGGAAACAACATATTTACATATATACATATGTCCTGTGTGTGTGTGTGTGTGTGTGTGTGTGCTTGTATCATTGGGCATGTGCTGTACAGTCTGTGCTGTATAAAAATATGGATTAAAAGCAATCGCAAAAGTAGTTTTTGCTCAAGAGGTAATGCTTAACAGTAAATTTTTAATATTTCACACAGAAAATAAAAGAACAGAGAAAGATCATTGTGAAACTGTGTGCATGTGTGTGGCACTCTTTTTCTCTGTTATCTCTGAGTTAATCGCTGAGTTAATGAGTTTTTCCAGTTTGTCATTCCCTAGAGGAATCCGAATGGAAAAATAAGACACGTTAACACCCAATCATAGTTTTGTCCAAAGAGTCTAATCACTTTAATATGTATTATGATATTTTTTTTCTGAATTATTGGTGCATTCAGTAATATGGCTGCTGGTTTCCAATAATGGATAAGATCTCAATTTCTCACACAAAAGTTCCAAGTTCAATGCAAGGCAAGGATTTACTTTGAATTGGAGTGACCTCTCGTGTCATGTTGTAACAGTGCCCTTGAACAAGACTTTTAACCCCTGATTACTCAAAGGGGATTGTCTATGCTATAAGTAGGACCAATGATGAACACTTTGGACAAGAAGTATCAGCTCAAGCTAGTAAATAACTAAACCAATGCTGAACTCACTAACCAGTGATTCAGTTTGTTACATTATAATACAAAAAAGATTACCTGACACACTATTTTATCAAAGCATTCACACAGTGCACACACAAAGTTCTGCGATAAATATTCCTAAGCAACATCGTGCGTACAGTGTAATGCAACCTTCACAAAATATTTGAACAACTGACTTATAGAACATATAGAGTGCAACAATGCATTCCCACTTTTAGGCAATCTTGCTTCCGGAAGTATTTTTCCCATACATTTCTTTCATAGGGATTTCATAATGTAGGCTTTTTCTAAGTACTTCATAAAATAGTTCTAAGCCATGATCCAAACCAGCCAGCTTTGAGGTGAATCCAGCCGATCTCATTAATATAAGTAGCTATTTGTACGTTAATATTTGTAACATTTAAACATTTGGATAGACACTAAAATGTACAATGTGGACTTTTGAAAGCATCTAAAATATCTTTTTTTTTAAAAAGTATTTACAGCTTTAGAAATGTAAAATATTGACGAATCCATTACAAATATAGATGACCGCATGAATCGATTATAAATATATTTGTATACTTTTACCGTTTTATTGATATTTGAGATCCCTTAACCCTACCACAACCTCTAAACATAACCACATTTCAACAATATAAAACAAGTAGATTAATGTACAGTAGCAATAATTTGTATGCTATATATTCATATATATATATATATATATATATATATATATATATATATATATATATATATATATATATATATATTTACAGACTCTAATCCCACACCTACTCCTAAACCTATAACCATAACCATTTATTAAGCATATAAAACATGTAACAGCTAGGTACATTTTACCTCAAAAATGAATTCAGAAAAATAGCAAAATTCAGTACAAAAGTATTCCAAAGGGCAATGTGCTGTATCGCATGTGCTCCCTGACGGCATTCAATAGCATTGTGTGAGGTGGAGAGTAGAATTTAAATTATTCCTTGCTGTAAGTCTTCTCCTGATGCACTCCATAGGGTGCTGTGCATAGGGTCGCAAATGGTCACAAAAATAAAACTAAAATTAAATACTTAATAAATTATTCATGATTACATATATTTAAAAATACGTTTTTATTAATTTTAACATTTTAAAGTTTTGGTTAAACTGATATAATCATTTAAAATATTGTGTAGTGCTGCAGAAATCACACAGACTTGAATTCATTATTATGTTTTTTTAAGAGTTTTTATTAGAATGCATAAAAGTAGGGGAATTGCCACTTATTTGTCTTGAAGTGCTATAAACATTTTAAAACAGACCTACATGTAGTCTTTCAAGGTGAAGTGTGTCATTTCATTGCCACTAGCAACACCAGATGGAATTGTAAAATGTGTTTGGATCTGAATCTGAACACCACATCTATCTTCCATTGATCACACAAACAGAAAGTCCCCCCAAAACTCATGAGTCATTATAACGGCCCACCCAAACAAGCCATGCTGAAAAAGTCATATAGCCATAATGTTTACCTTCCAACCTGGTCTCATAGTGAAAATGTAACTATATACACAGTTTTGCTAAAGTTGTTATATTTGTCTCCACCAGGTACAATTCCCTGCCGTTTCTGGGTGAAATGAACACTAAAGGAGCAACAACAACTGTGTGTTTTATTCACTTCCACTCAAATCATGATTTAAATGGCAGATAATTACTTTACAAATACTTATTTTTCTCTCTATTACTCAGACCCTTCTATTTTATGATATCGACACACTCAAACATCTTTTGAAAAACAATAATAGCTTGTGCAGTAGCTCACCTAATAGGGTGTCGGAGGGCCGTGGTTCAAGTCCAGCCATGAACTCAAGCGGATACGTGACATATAGTCAGCTGTGGCGCAAAATGAGGTGGTTGTTTCAGAATATGTGCTTTTTCATTTTGCTACTGCATTTTTAATAAACCAATGGTTAGATTTAGGCATTGATAAGGTAAGGATGTCTTTTTAACTTCTCATATATATTTTAAAACACTAATGGTTAAGTTTAGGCATTGATTTGGTAAGGATGTATTTTTTAAATGTCTCAATTTTAAAACACAATTTTACTTGCTTTTGATGCCCCCAAATGTAAATTTCTCTGGAAAACTGCAGCCAATTGTGTTATACAGCACGTAAATTTAGAATTGCAAAAATATTGTCAGTTTACATAATTTTCTTGAGACCAGGGTGTTGCCTTCTCATGAAATTAACCTGTGAATGCCTTACTGATGTACATTTTGTCTGTACACATTGACCTGGTATAAAAGAAAATATTTTAATATAAAAAAATATGTTTCACCTTTAAATTCTCAACAATTTTTACTCAATAAAATACTTTACTAAATCTCAAGCATGGGAATCTGAAAAGATTTTAGACAACAGTAGACAGCTACTACTCACATACACACACACACACACACACACAGAGAGAGAGAGAGAGAGAGAGAGAGAGAGAGAGAGAGAGAGAGAGAGAGAGAGAGAGAGTTACAGATACACAAATGCACACCCAACGGAGTTACATAAGACAGAGGGAGTTCTCTGGGAGACAGCGGTTATTAAAAATTAACAGATACTGAACTGAAAGAAAGACATAAGAAAAGAAGTTAAAATGCATTTGTCACTAAGAATATTTTAAGATGTCTTTTACTCCATCATCTATAGTTATATTATATATTCTAGTGCAATTGATTTAAATATATTGAATCATATTCATTTTATTGGTACTGTTGTAACACATGGCAGAGTATTGAGTGTGAATGTTTGTAATATATGTTTGCATAGTTTATTTTTTGTACTGTCTTGAATGTTATTCCGCCTTGGGTGAGCCAAAGACAAAATTCAATTCAATACTCATACAGCTAATAAAGATGATGTGACAGGCTTGTATGAGAATGGCAAATCTGTTACTACCTTTAAGAACAAAATGTTAATGCCCATTGCAACCATATCTCATTAGAGAGCGAGAGAGAGAGAGAGAGAGAGAGAGAGAGAGAGAGAGAGAGAGAGAGAGAGAGAGAGTGAGTATTTAACAGCAAAGTGTGTATTTTTTTTTTTGTAATGTTTAAGTAATCTCTCTTATGCCAGCTTAATTTGCAAACACTACTTTTAGTAATCCATTCGTTGGTTGACTTCATAGAGAAGCGTGTGTAGGCACTGTGAATTTGTGGCGCAAAGAAAAACCCTTGCTTTGTTTATTTGAGAATCCCAACCAGCTCAACCTCACAATATTGGCTCAAACAATGCCGTGAGTTTGGGGGAAGGACCATCAGATTGTTTAACTAATTGAAAACGAGGGGAGTATTCATGGTAATTGTTTTAGTAATTCCATTTGGTGATGCTAGTCGCACAGAAATTACACACGTCGCATTAAACAAGACACTAAGCATTCTTAGTTTGAATTTTCACAAATCAACATCAAGAGTTGAGGCATCCAGATGACTCTGCCATCCTCCTCTTCTCTGTCTGTGCCTCATCCCTCCCTGTCTCTGTATCTCTTTAGTACATAGATAAGCAGAGAGCTCAAATACTGCATGATCATCAAAAAACAAAGCTACCAGTCAGTGTGGCAGCAGACATGGCAGCTACACAAACACTCATATCTGTCCTCCAACTACTGAGAGACCGCATCAGCACATTCTAACAACTATGGAGACACTGTAAAACACACAAGTTCTGTAATCAGAATGGACCAGTTGTGGTTGGTTCTGCAGAGGTCAGTCTGTAGCTGCAGAACTCTAAGCATTGACTCATGATGTGTCGAGATGTTGACCAGTACAGACCATCTGGGTCAGGCAAAATGGGCAGCATATGGGTGTCATTTATTCACATGACTGAAATGGCTCTGTATTGTTTTGCTTTAAAATCCCTCCACCCCTCCTCCACAACATTGCAGTACAGTACAGTTTGTTTCTCTCTTCACCAGTTTTAAAAACATTACACCACTAAAACCTATTGAGAACTTCCCATTTCCATTCAACACTACCCCTTAGATACATGCAGCTTGTGGCATTTTTACATTTTTATTTCTACACTGTTTGGCCTATTTATGAAACATTTGGGTGATTCTCACATAACCTCTTAAGACAATGTCCTTATCCTTTTTTACTCCAAATAATAATAATAAAAAAAAAACAACAAATTATATTTTCTAAATAGAAAATGAAGTCTAGTTTTAGAGCCAATAAGATTTTTTACATTGTGACATATTTCCATGACAGTTACGCACATTTTCCCCCGAATTTATTATTATCACAATTGGGAAAAAAAAGGGTCTTCATCGCATTCTCATTACTGCAATTCATTTGTGAAGTATTTAAACATCCCTTGAATTTGTTATTTAAAAATCATTGTACAACAGCATATTTTTACTGTAATACTGTAAAAAAAGACTTACGGTTTTACGGTAATAAGTATCATCATTGAAAAAAATGGGAACAGTAAATGTATAGTAAAAATTATTTCTGGAGACATTTATTTTATCACTGGAGTCATATGGATAATTTTAATGCTGACTTGCATGACTTTTGGAGCTTCAAAATTTCGGCACCCATTCACTTGCATTGTGTGGACCAAAACAGCTGAGAAATTCTTCTAAAAATCTTCATTTGTGTTCTATTGAAAAAGAAAGTCACACGCATCTGGGATGGCATATGGGTGAGTAAATGATGAGAAAATTTTCATTTTTGGGTGAACTATTTCTTTAAATGTCCTTGAAATAATAAATAACAATGCAAAAAATCTGAATAGTAGGCTTAATTTTCTAAATGCAAAATATAATTTTGTATTTTTATTTAGGGTTTAATATGACATTGATATTAAATGTTTTATTAGGAGGATTTGTCAAGGATCCCAACAACTTTAGCAAATACACATAATGCATCGCTCCTCCTCTAAACCACATATTCTCCAACCTTTAAACAAAAAACACAACAACATGACTTACTCCTGGCACACATTTACCCAAACACACATCACTATTGTTAAGTTAAACACCATCCTAACACAGATCTATCCAGTCTCAACATCTCTATTTAACAAGCCGTACTTTTACAACAGCTTCTAGAGGTGTAGAATTATATATATATATATATATATATATATATATATATATATATATATATATATATATATATATAAACTATATCATACATATCATAAACAGAGTTTAGGACAGCAGTGATCATGGTAAAAAGCTTACCAGGCAACTACCAGGACACTCTGTACCTGTGTTGTCACACTTATACACACGTCCCAATCAAATACCCACTCATGTTACTAACATCAAGGTCAGAGAAAAAGCAATAGAGCAAAGGTATAGTTAGAGGACCTGACCAATATGAAAGTTAATATGCCTCTAACAACACTTAGACATTTGCAGCAAATCTCACTTTGCATGCAATATACTGTACACAAAACCCTGCTGACAACAGAGATGCTCTCCGACAAACAGTAATTCATCCTATGAGGACAATAAGCTCTACTCTGTGTCTGCGCAGGATTCTGCAAACAAAATCCTGAAAACTGAGCCCAGCAAAATGAACAGATCAGATTTTGCGCCATTTAGAAATCTATCAGAGCTATGGGACAGTTTTAAATCCTCAGCATTGCATACAGTGTCAAATAGATGCTGTATTCCATGCAAAACAATGTTTGAAGCACAATGACGAAATTACAAAATCAAAAAAGCTGACTAGAGTTGAAGAGCCATGACCCAAGCATTCATAACCAATTCTCTATCCTCAAACCACACACACTACACAACCATTCCCAAAACTCCTATGTAAAAACAGCACACACTTCCCAGCCATTCTCAGTGATTCCCAATCATGTTTAAAGAGTACTTACGGGTGAAAAGTAGTCTGCAGCCTCTTCCACCGCCATTACTCCTGCAGTCCCACAGAAACCTGATCACTTACTTCTCTAGCTATGCAGCCAGCAAGGTGTCATTCAGTCATGTGATGTGTGCAGAAATGCCCAGACAGCAGGATGCTCACTCTTCCCACCTGATGTGGGTGCAAGTACGGATTCAAGGGTACAGTGCTCTTTGTTACTACTGTAAACACAAAGTCACTTACAATAGAAACTTTTCTGTCCTTTTCTTTTAGTCCCCTCTCTTTTACGATCTTTCCTCATTTGCAACTTGGCCTCTCCATCTGTGTCAAAAAAATCGACTTCTCAGTTTTACTTTCTTTCTCAGTCCACAGTTCAGTTTATAACTCCTGCCAAAAAAACGTCTAGGTCCCTGATGGAGGGAACGAGACGTTGTGTCGAAGAAGCGACACAAGGGGTCTCTCTTGAGTGCCGAATATACCTCTAATCTATGAAAAAAGGCCAATGAGAAGTTGGCGGACAGAATTTGCATGTCCCGCCCCCGGACATACGGGTATCAAGGCAGGGAAATGCGTCTGTTTCATTGAGGATTTTTCTGAGGAGCCGGAAATGGTCCGGCCACAACAGTGGCTTGGCTCAGCGACGTGGCCGGGAGGACCCAACGTCTCGTTCCCTCCATCAGGGAACGGAGGTTACATCCGTAACCTAGACGTTCCCGTCTGTCGCTCACTTCGACGTTGTGTAGAAGAAGCGACACTAGGGGTCCAATTTAAATCACGTCATGCGCTGAGCCGTGTACTGCTGACACAGGAGTGGGCAGGTACGTGCCAAAACGACCAGCTTAGCTATAGTTACCCTAGACTGGGAAACAAGGCGACGCTTGCCAACCAGGGAACGGGCCGAGCCTAACCGGGCCTCTTTTATCTTTATGTTTCTCGCATAGAGCAAAATGGCTGGGGCCCTTACACGCATCGTGTTTCCTATTCTTTCAGGGGGGAAAGACCCTGCGGAGACCACACCCGCCCAGAGAGGGGGAGGTAAAAAGTGGTGAAATACACCACATGTGCTTATAGGTCACATGTGGGAAGTGGTGCGGTGGAAGATCCCACCTCTTTGGAGGGAGGAGTTGCTACAGACACGGCGACTGGGGGGCAGTGGGAACTGCCCAAGGGAGACGCGGATCCACTCGTAAGGAGACCGCACTGTGGAAAATACACACAGGCAGATCGTTCTTGTAGGAGCCCTAACCTGTGGAGCACCTATTCCAGTACAGGGTAGATTTGAGTACCCGCAGTGGAATGGGTCGGCGAATTCCTCCACCGAATTGCGGACCCACAGGGCTAGGGAGAAGTCATCCAGGGAGCCGAGTGAGTGGGCTCTCCTGGGAGAAAAAGCGTACGGTATTACCTCAGCCGACGGAAAAGGCGCTAGGTGATTCACCCGGTCAATCCGTCAACGTGTTACCGAGTTTTACCGGCTCGGACCTGAGAAAACACGGAACTCTACCCTGAGATTGTAGAATCTCGCAAAGGTATTAGTTGTTGCCCAACCCGCTGCTCTGCATATGCCTGCCAGGGAGATGCCTCTGGCCAGTGCCCATGAGGACGCAACACTCCTTGTTGAGTGTGCTCAGACCCACAAGGGGGGGCACGGCCTGGGTGCGATAGGCCAATGAAATGGCGTCCACCACCCAATGGGAGAGCCTCTGTTTGGAGACAGCGTTCCCTTTCCGCTGTTCACCGAAGCTGATCAGAGCGTCTAAAGCTCTGTGTGCGGTCCATGTAGGTACGCAAAGCACATATTGGACACAGCATCTAAGGGGCTGGGTCTGCCTCCTCCTGGGGCAGTGCTTGCAGGTTCGCTACCTGGTCTCTGAAGGGCGTGGTAGGAAACTTGGGCACGTAGCCCGGCCGCAGTCTTAGGATCACATGTGTGTCTGCCGGACCGAAATCCAGGCAAGTGTTGCTGACAGAGAATGCTTGCAGGTCCCCGACCCTCTTGATGGAGGGGAGTGCGATCAGCAGGGCCGTTTTATGGAGAGGGCCCTGAGTCCAAATGGTTCTCGAAGGGGGGGGTCTCTGAAGGCCCGAGAGGACCACTGAGAGATCCCAGGAGGAGAACAGGCTTGGCCGGGAGGGATTTAACCTTCGGGCACCTCTTAGGAACCTGATAATCAAGTCGTGCTTACCCAAAGACTTGCCGTCTACTGCGCGGTGGTGGGCTGTGATAGCAGCTACATACACCTTAAAGGTGGATGGGGACAGCCTCCCCTCCAACCTCTCCTGCAGAAATGAGAGCACTGACCTGACTGGGCACCTTTGTGGGTCTTTCCCCTGAGAAGAACACCAATTCGCGAACAAGCGCCACTTTAGGGCGTAAAGTTTCCTGGTAGAAGGGGCTCTGGCTTGGTTGATCGCGTCTGCGACAGTAGGTGGTAGATCAGCTAAATCTTCCGTGTCCCATCCAGGGGCCAGACGTGGAGGTTCCAGAGGTCTGGGTGCGGATGCGAGAGTGTGCCCCGTCCCTGAGAAAGAAGGTCTTTCCTCAGGGGAATTTGCCAGGGAGGGGCTGTCACGAGGAGTATGAGGTCCGAGAACCTTGCATAGCACATGTGCAAGAAAGCTCACTGGGGGAAATGCGTACTTGCGCAACCCCTGGGTCAACTGTGTGCCAGTGCGTCTGCCGCTATGAACCAATCTAGATGCCGGACGCAGTTTCTGCGTGAGTTTGTGTAAGTCCCGGTTGAAAACTCACAAGTCCAAGATCGGTAGTAAGCCACTGCCTTTCTTGGGTACGATGAAGTAAGGGCTGTAGAGGCCCTTCTTCATCTCAGTTGAACTGAATTGCGTAACCGAGTCAGATGTTCCTGGCCAGCCAGTGAGACGGGTTGGGAAGTGAAAGCCATGCATCTAAGCTCCGTGTTAGGGGCACTAAAGGGACGATTATTTTTGACATACCCGGCGGGGCTTCACAGCAGGGCGGAGCAGGTAGTACGGCATCGGGAGGCAAAAGTGCGTCCTGAGGCTCTGGTGCTGAGAAAAGACTCGAAGCACTTACCTTGCTTCGCACACGCGGCAGGGGGCAGTTTAGAGACTGAGGAGGAGGTCCAGTATCGGCGTCCTCTAGACTCATCAAAACCGGTCGGCCAGGGGACAGTCGTGGCGGGGGGTCCGCATCCAGGGGACTGTCGAGGTCTGGTGGCAGAGTGCCGTGAGAACGGCATTTGCAGGCCAGGTGACCCAGAGACAAAGGAAATCACTCTTTTATTGAGAATGTGGGTACCACAGCCCCGGAGGGCGCTTCCTGCTGGGTGCTCGATGCTGGGGCTGAGAGCTGGGCCCGGGTTGAGGCAGAGCATTTTTCCTAGCCACAGGAGGATGCCCTCGGCGAGCAGATGGGGCATGGCCCATGGCGACAGTGTTGCGGCGGGGCAGGATGTGTGAAATGGGCTCTGTCTGCTTTTTCACCACGGCAAACTGCTGGGCGAAGTCCTCGATGGTGTCGCCGAAGAGGCCGAACTGGGAGACAGGGGCGTCGAGGAAGCGTGTCTTGTCCGTCTCGCGCATCTCGACCAAGTTCAGCTACAGATGACGTTCCTGAACCACAAGTGTGGCCATCGCCTGCCTGAGTAACTGCGCTGTGGCCTTCGTGTCCCTGAGGGCAAGGTCGTTCTTTGAGCACAGTTCATGCAGCACTTTAGGATCAGGACTACCCTCATGCAGATTTTTCAGTGCCTTGGCCTGGTGGACTTGCAGGAGGGCCATGGCATGCAGGGCGGAAGCGGCCTGTCCGGTGGCACTGTAGGCTTTGGCGGGCAATGATGACGTCGTCCTACAGGCCTTGGAGGGGAGCAAAGGGCGACCCTGCCAGGTGGTGGTGTTCTCGGGGCATAGGTGGATCGCAACCGCCCTATCCACCTGGGGAATTGCCATGTACCCCTGGGCCGCTCCGCCGTCGAGGGTAGTGAGAGTGGATGAGCGAGGGCTTTGTGACGAGCAGAGAGGGGTGCTCTCCACGCAGTCATCAGCTCATCATGCACCTCTGGAAAAAAAGGGACCGGCGCGCAGAACCCAGAAACCAATCATCCAGCCACAACGGCTGTGGGGAGGGTTCCAGTCCAACCCCACGCTGGCGGCAGCCCGGGCAAGCATGTCGGACATCTGGGCATCAGCCTCAGCCTGGGCGTGCTGGCCCGAAGGTGGCAGCCTAGACGAGTCCTCCTTGTCAGATGCCGGACCGCTCTTCGATGCAGCGGCGAGCTCATCCAGCTCGGGGGGCTCAAGAGGATAGGCAGGCTGGCTGTGAGGCTAGCCGCTGTTGCCTCGAGCCCGGATGGAAATCAACAAGCATGCCGGGGGGCGAGAGGTTCGCTGGGACGTACCCGGCGAAACCGCGCCTGCTGCCATCCACGGATTGCCTCCATCACCAGCCGCGCCATCCTCAATCCTGTGGGAAGAAGGAGCGACGCGGGGGGTGGGGGGTTGGGGGCGGCTAGCACCAGAGGTAGCACCAGTGGAGTGGCAGATTCGACCAGAGGTAAGAGACACAACGTCGAAGTGAGCGACAGACAGGGAACTAAAGTTCTCTTATTTCTTTCTTCCAGTAATTCTCTTTCTTTCTCTGTCTATAACCTACTCTCTTTTTACTTCTTTATGTATCGAACTGGGACCAGCAATATCTCCAATCTTCCTTTACACAGAGAAAATGTGAATCTGTCATGTTAAGCATGCTCTCTTTATCTCTAAATGTCAATTTAAAGTACTTCAGTGGCATGACTGTGTTTACATACAATATTGCCAAAGCATTAATACACAAAACAGATAATGACAAGACAAAAATTGAATAAAACATTAACAAATAACAATAAAAATATAATTAAAATAAGGTGCCAGGTAATGAATAAAAAAACTATATATATACTTTATACAATACAAAATAAGCATTTAACAAGACATTATGAACATTAAAAAAATTCTGTGATCTCTCTCTCTCTCTCTCTCTCTCTCTCTTTCCATACACACTCTAAATAAAAAGGTGGGGGTCTTTGGAATAGTGATATGAGGTGCTCGGTGGTCCAAAAATAGCCGTTGAATCAAATGGTTTTGCTAATAGGACTGAGTTTCCCCCTCTCTCTCTCAAACTGTTGTCCTCCCTCCCTGCATACCCTAACATGCATGGTTTGTATTGATTGTTTATCTGCTCTTTTTGGAAAAAAAAAAGAGTGTGTGTGGTTGTTTGCATGTTTAGGACTGGTGGTGTTTGGTTTGTAGGGGTGAATGCGGGGTTCATTGTACATCTTAATAAAGGATTAGGGGGCAATCCCCCCTAGTATTTGGGCCACTGCACCATCACACGCACCCCCCCAAACACACACTCACACACACACACACAACCACAGCCCCGACAAAGGGACGAAGAGAAGCGTGTAACCCATTATACTGCTCAGTGAAAGAAGCACATAGACTATGTTGTTTAAATACTGTGATTGCTAGTAAGTGTATTACTATATGCATCTTTTTGTGTGTATAAATCTGTTTGTTACTGGAATTTATCATTCAGAAAACATCAGTAGACATTCCAAAAGACATCATTGTGTCTATTTGAATGTGTGAGGTCTCATTAGTGCACTGTTGGTAGTTAATTATGTTCAGTTGTGTATTGTCATTATTGTGTCCATGTGTTTATGGAAAATGGGGAGTGGCTTAGAGCTAAGTATGACACACTGGGGTGAATTCATTAAACAGATGCAGCATTTCAGTGTGTGGTATTTCAGTGCAAAAACTTATTCACGTACCACAAGCAATATAATTTAAGCAGGCACAATCAGTGCTGAAATAGTGCCATGTCTTGAATGTTTCAATTAAGTTATTGTCATTCCTTTCAGTGGAAATCTCCTTTCTTTGTAAATTAGCTTCATTATAGACTGTGCTTCAGTCACAAAACTCTTGGTTATTTGCCCGCCGCGAATAACATAGCAATGTTAAAGCCAAAGGAAAGCAGGCGGTAAGATTAAATATTTTGATGAGAAATGTTTGTGTTCATTTTCTGCAGTTATTCATAAAATGATGATCAAATGATAGAGAAGTGGATTATAACCTAGAATTTATCTAAATGCCCCATGTAGTCCATTGCACTTTTGGCAAGTTACAGAGATGATTTAGGTGTCTGGATCACAGTAGTGGAGTGATGCTGTACAGTCCCGGCAAAGTGTGCCAGACCGTGGTGGTCTGTTTCATTCTATATAGTGCTCGGAACCGGCTCACAAGATCACAGTTTCCCATGCAAATTGTATTCAGCACAGGATTTGAGGCCGTGTTTGTGCAATTGCCTGATCTGGATGATTCCTTTAGTGAATCGGGGTGCTAAACCAGCACAGACTGCACAAGCAAATCAATTGAGCATTTCATTCTTAGTGTGTACATCTGCAGAGCTAATCCATTTAATTTATTTTCATGCCTCATTATTCATAACATTATCATCATTTATCATAACACCATTAACATTTTAAAGCTCATTTCAAGAGAATATAATAATCAAATAAAAAATTCTGTATGCTACTACTGTTACTGTTACTGTTCCATCCATCCATCCATCCATACACATCTATAAAGATATATGAGAACACACAGGCACGCACACACTCATGCACTCAGTATTATGCAGAGAGGTATCCCATGATGCTTTGGGGTACATCACAGGCCTCTTCATTCTGGGATGGTGCTGTTGCTATGGTAACAAAGGAGGAGGGGAGAAAGAGTGAGATCTGAATGTTCTGAAAACCTCCACATTTTCTAAGATGATTTTGGGGGAAATTCTATAGAATGTTGCAGAATGGATTTTGGTAAAATGTGTTAATAAGAGATGAGAGTACATCACTCTCATTATTAGCTGACAGCAACACTAGATTACCCAAAATAGTTTATATGTAACATCCAGGATTTGTAGAACTTTGCGAATGATTTTGGTTGGAGAATGGTTTTGTGTTGACAGATTCTGTGTGTCTGCAAATTACTTGACAAAAGACACAGACACATGTTAATTAGCTGAGTCACTTTTCCAAATATAGGTGCAGCATGCCATTATACAGTACTACAATATCTTAGAGTAAATGTGCAATATTATGTCTACAAGCGGTCAGTTAATAAATCTATCTATCGGAGATGTACTGGATAGTTAATTTAAGGACAGGCAGCTGGAAGCACTTTAAATTCTCAAATGTTTTCTCTGAGGGTCAGCTGTTAATGTGTGCCGGCATGCATGAACTTGCGAGTGTGTGTGTGTGTGTGTGTGTGTGTGTGTGTGTGTGTGTGTGTGTGTCTGGGTGTAGAACAGCAGTGTGTGACCCAGAATTATGATTTTCCATGGCACTTATCATTACAGTCTCCAACCATCCTCTGGAAAACTACAGATGACATAACACAGCGAGAAGAAAAATGTGAAATGAACTTTTAAAATGTGTTTGTGTGTGGTCTCAGCACCCTGGTGCAGACAGGCAATCTCCAGATGTGGGATTGTATATACAGACACATTCTGTTATCTTAATATAGTCAATAGAAGCTCATCTGTTCATTTTCTGATTTTCTGAAGACTACCAAAATGTTCATTGAAATCTGTTTATTGCCAGTTTAAATATTTAGAATATAATAAAAAATGTACAAAACTAAGCCTCACGTGTTAATCATTTCTGAAGCACCAGATGCCCGTAACACAAAACATGACTGGGAACATGCACCTACATATGTTGCAACATAGTTAGGTACCTGATTTATGTCAAATTTACTGTACATTATTTAGGACAACAGTCTGTTGTTATGTAAAGTTGCTTAGAGACCCCATCAAAGGTGAGTATCAAGACAGAATAATGCCAGGCTGTCAATGTAACAAATAAAGATTTCTTTGACTGTTTTCACATGGCAATTCCAAAATCTTAAAAGCTTTAATTGTCTACAGATCGTATATTTTAGATCTCTTTTTAATGATACAGAGAGTATGTCATTTTCAGCACCACCACAGAAATATCAGTGGTGAGGAATGAGTTGTGAGACTGAGATTCCTGGATTATAATTTCACTGGAAAATTGAAATCAGATGAGAAGGATAATCCCATAATTTGCAGCAGGCTGGAAAGAAAAATCAACGATTTGATTGATTCTCTCATCCAACATCATCAGGTGTTGACCTGGGATGCTATAAACAGTATTCAGGGTTCGACCATTCTGACCAATTCATTTCTATGATTATTCCATGATTATAACTTTTTTGTGATTACTAGATGCAGATCTTAAAAGCTACACTATGGAACTTTGTGCTCTGTAGCAACATCTTTGGTTGATATGAAAAATTTCAATTTCAATTTGTTGAAGAACTCTACGTGAGTTGTGTTTCGGCACTGCTCTTCTGCGTGTATGAATCTCATGGTTTGTGCTAACCTGAACATCGCCTTTTGTGATCACGATTTGGAGAAATTAAGAGTTGGAGTCATAATGTGCTATATTCATGTTGATATTATGTTATTAGAGTGAACATTTATAACCAAAACTTTACTTGCTTTGATGAAGATAAACACTTGCATTAACATATTTTGAATTTACATCGATTTTTTACATCGATTTTTTGAGACTACACTCAAAGCGCTTATCCATATTTTAATATGAAGTTTCAAGTGTTTTATATACTATTATTGTTTGTATTGTACTACACTTATACATTTAAGAGATGAAACTTCTCATCTACATTTTAGTTTAATAATGAAATAAATTAATATGGTGGCACAATTATTTTTTGTCTACAAAACTAATTTCAAACATTTAAGCATACGCCTTCAGATCGAAAGATTTTTAAGATCAGGACAAACATTTCAGTCAAGTGTTTCAAATGTTTTGACTGGTAGTGCATATTGTAAACATACGAATAGTTAACAGATAAACGTCCACCCAGACTGCAGCGATGCTGTCCTGAACTGTGTGGCTGTGACAAAATGAACTGTACAGTGTAGTTTCTCCAGCCAGAACACATGACAGCCTGTACTTCCTCTCTGTATTTACGGACATGACGTAATGATGTAAGGATAAAAAACACTGACACTACAGCTCAAAATAGAAATCCTTTTTGAAGGCTTACCATAGTTAATCAGGTTAAAATAAGGACATTGTTTTGAACACTCTTTGTTTATGTACTCAATCAGTAATGGCATTTTGTTCATTTTTAACCAAAATATCTTCTGTAGAGGAGCTTTAAAAATAATTTGGATTCAGACCGATTTGCATTTAGACATGGGGTCCCCAAACTATGGCCCGTGGGCCAAATACGGCCCTCCAAAATGTTTTGAAAATCACACGGTTTGATGTTTGAGACTGCTTTGGTGGCTTTTTATCCCTATAAGACTGACTATAGCATGTGCCAATTGCATTCGTGTGTGGGCTGTTAGGGTAAAAATCGTTGGTTTCATCCACTGAACGAATTCGCCACTTCACTGATTTTCGTGTCGGTTGTTTTACCCTTCACAAGGGCAAAGTCTAGCTCATATAATATTATTAAAGCAGAGAAAAACTTGAAAATTTTAATTCACAATAGAAATTTCCATGACATTTGAGATTTTAGTAGATTCTATGTTTTTTCAAGGCCTACAAAACACAATTTTAATCTTCCCTGGGTTTTCTATAGGTTTTCTATAACTGTGGGAGCCCCAAGTATTGAAATAATTAATATATATGTTGGGCACTGGATGGCTGCTATTGCTTCACTATCTGAACCAACTCATATAGTTATGAGTAATAATAATAATAATTTTACACACACACACACACACACTCACACACACATATAGATAGATAGAGAGAGAGAGAGAGAGAGAGAGATAGTTAGATAAAAAAAAAAAAAAATATATATATATATATATATATATATATATATATATATATATATATATATATATACTTTTATATAACTAAAATGTCAATGCAATGTTTCAAATGTGAACAAATAAAACCAAGTATAAAAGCATTGGCACAGACAGAGTATGTTTGTTTGCCAATATTTACCCATAGTATGCCTCTGGCAACTTATAGTAGCCTTGGATTGAAACCTTTCAGAAACCTTTGAAGACACATTTTTGTTCTGTGTAAAGATTTGTTCTGTTTGTAACACTATTCTAATGCAGAATAAAGGGTCAAATCTGTTTACACGTTCGACTCTTCCATTTTGTGTGTGTGTGGGGGCAGGTTTAAGTGGTTTATGAGGACTTTTTTTAGGTTACAAACTGGTAATTACAAGGGTATTATGCCATAAATAAATTTATGGGGATATTTCTAGTGTCCCATAATTGAAGTCGCTTAAAAAGACATACTAAACAATGTTTTATTGAAAATGTAAAAATGCAGGAAGTTTTTTTGTAAGGGTTAGGTTTAGGGGTATGGTTAGGGGATAGAATATATAGTTCATACAGTATAGAAATCATTATGACTATGGAGAGTCCTCAGAATGATCGCTGCACCAATGTGTGTGTGTGTGTGTGTGTGTGTGTGTGTGTGTGTGTGTGTGTGATTATCTGGCTCTCAGACAGTAGCAGATGATAGATGTGAGAAAGGCCATCTGTTTGTATTACTCCCCACTGTGCCCTCTAACAAACATCCACATACACAAATAATACACTTCTTAAAATATCTCAAATGTACACACATGCTGTTTGAAGACCAAGAGCCCAGATATTGCATTAGTCACTCTCTTATCCTTTAGCTAAATGGTTGATCTGTAAAAATATAATCGAATGACACTGGCCAACCTTGCATCATCCCTCTAGTACTCCAATATCTCCAATATTCTAGTCTATCTCCAACAATGAGAAATCAATTAGCTCTTGCTGTCATCACTTAAATTCATATTTAACATATAGTACAATAAATCTGAAACTCTATCATTCTCTAAATATGTTTTTTGCACAAAATGCTGTAAAACTGTTACTCTAGCATTCCTCTGCATCATTGTAACTAATTTTTGTAAACAAGTTAATCAACCTGGTCACATATAATCATGTTTCTGTACTACATTTTTGCTAAATGATTCTTATGTGGCTCATTGTACATATTGCAGCAATTTCCTGGTGAAATACACAGGCGCTACAACAACGACTATGTTAACTTTCAAACAGATCAAAAGTAATGGCAGATTATCAGTTCATAAAAACGTTTTACTCCGTTCTCACACAATGCTTATGACATGAAAACACTTTTACTATAGTGTTTGACTTGTAAGGTGATATGTTATTGTTTACATTACATTTCCAACAAAATTTACAAGCTTATTCAACCACAACCAAGTTATGCGTAGCTCAACTGATAGAGTGTTGCACGTGCAAAGCAAAGGTTTGCAAACATACAAATGTACGAGTCCTGAAAAGTGACATAGAAGCCATGCAATGGCGTGGTTGCTTTATCATTGCGCATTTGCTTTTTATGACACTATCGGATAGGTTTAAGTTTAGGTTAGGGAGGTAGGTTTTGTTCATTTAAAACTCGATAGAGCATTATCCTTAAAAAAAATCTTGTGTGTGGGAGAAAATGTAACTAGTTTTTAGCTCCATACAGAGGACATTTCACCTCTGAACTGCCGTAATACGTGTAATAAACCATACAATGTCATTTTTAAGAAATGTGATGTTGTGCGGTAAGTGTGATAAGACAGCTTACTAACCATGTCTGTGCAAAGTTATTTTCAGTTTTTCAATTCCTTTCACCAGTTTAAAAATATACCAAAAGTATGTAAGTAAAAAATAACCGGATGTTAATCCACCAAGAACTGTATTCCCAATGCTAAAAGGAAGATTTAGACAACTTTACAGTAAAAATATTTATCTACATAACAAAATGTATATAAGCACTGAATGTTGTAAATTTGAGCTTTTAAACCCTTCTGCATGTTTTGTCCCACAAACTTGAAACTGCATTCATGTTCATACAGTTTTCCTTTGTTTTCACAAACTGGGGGATGATTAAAAATGACTTTCAGTGGATCAAGATATGATCCTGAGAGACTCCTTTAAATAGACCCTATCAATAATTGTATTTATTTATTTAGAAATATATACAATATTTCAAATGGATCACCACCGATTTTAAAACTATAGCGAGCTATGTGAAAACTTGACAACTCATCATAAAACTTTAAACAGACATTATATAGCAGCCAAATAAACACACAAATGCACACAAAACTCTGCTGAGTTTACAGCAATGGAATTTTACAAGGGAAGACAGTCTGGCTGCTACACTCCAAATGTACCAGAGCTGATATAACAAGACACTAAGAACAAGATCAATAAGGAGCTGCTGGGTAATAGACCATTATCAGGCTGAGTAGCTTTGATTGGCATTTACTGGACAGAATCAAATGTGATCTAAAAAGAATTATGGTGCAGAGGGTAGACACGTCATACTAAGACAGAAAGAGAAAGATGGACAAAGTCATGTTGAAGAGTTGACCAGTGCTGTTTTTAAACTAATGCTCAAGCATGCATAGATTCCTGAACAACAGGGGCTCATTATAAAACAAAACAACCTATAACACTATGAAACTGTTCGAAATAAGACCTTAAGGCTTTAAGAGACTTTGAAATTATGCAAAAGGTCAAGAACACACATGTGTGCATAATTAAAGTAGAGAGATTTACATTTAGTGGATGCTTAGGCAAGTTTGAGTGTACTGAAGGAACACATTTCATCAGTATGTATTGTCATTGGACAATGAACCCATGACATTGACATTGCTAATCCCAATTAAGCCACAGGAACCCAGTTAAACGAGGAACTGAGGTCATTACATGTAGGTCACATTGTGGAGTTTTAGTGTGTACAGTACATATAAATATAACACATCCCTACACATACACAGGACACATTGCCAAGTTTGCCAGTAGTTTCATTAACACGCATACTGTGTAATGGTGTATTCTAATTCACATGCACACACAGACTCACTCAGAGAGACTTTGATGGTGTTGCTGACTAAACAGAAACAATAATGTACTATGAGAAGGACGACCACATTTCTAATGATTTTCTCATACAAATGTACACAACTTCAAACAACAAATAAAACACACCCTATGTCATTGACAAAAACACCTTTAAAATTACCTGCGTCAGTTAGCATACATAACACATTTATAACACTGTTATTAACATACGGTAGCTGGTCAGCAGAGAGGAAGGCTACATTCAAAGTTGGCATCCCAGAATGGGAAATGTGGGAAATCCTAAATAATAAATCACTGAGAAACAGACTGAAAGACAGAGAGTGGGAGAGACAGAAAGAAAGAAAGTAAAAAAACAAATACTTTTTTTTTCATTAGTTTTCGTGACTGTTTTATAGTATTTTGATTAAGTTTGATTAAGTCCCCCACCTCCCAAAAGTTGAGTTTTCTTTTTTTAACGTTTTGTGATTTGGATCAACCGTATCATTAAAAAAGAACAGGTTCAAAAGAACGATTTGATTCCAGATCGGGGATCGAAACTTACCACACAAACAAAAATTCACTGTCAAGCTTTTACATACTGCTCAGTCATCAACACAAATGTACATGTAAATGTAAATAGCAGCATGTTTTCTTTTTTTGCATGTTCTGGAAGTGAATATAAAGACAAAGATGTGTGAATTTCTTTAAACCCATAACTCTGAGTTAGATTAAA